>PVKB01005541.1:0-93267 GCA_004027205.1 Ctenodactylus gundi | reverse complement strand
GGCAACACCGACTTCGCCTTCAGCCTCTACAAGCAGTTGGCCCAGACGTACCCGAGTAAGAACATCGTGTTCTCCCCAGTGAGCGTCTCCACCGCCCTGGCCTTCGTGTCCCTGGGGGCCCGCGGCACCACGCTCACGGAGATCCTCGAAGGCCTCAGGTTCAACCTCACGGAGACCCCCGAGGCCGAGATCCACCAGGGCTTCCAGCACCTCCTGAGTGCCTTCAGGCAGCCCAAAAGTGAGCTGCAGCTCAGCACGGGCAACGCCATGTTCATCACAGAGCAGCTGGAGGTGCTGGCCAAGTTCATGGAGGACGCCCGGGAGCTGTACACGGCCCAGGCCTTCCCCACTAACTTCCAGGACCCCACCACTGCTGAGAGGCTCATCAATGACTTTGTGGAGAAGGAGACCCAGGGGAAAATCAGGGACCTGGTCAAGGACCTGGACACTGACACCAAGATGGTCTTGGTGAATTACATCTACTTTAAAGGTAGGTGTTGGGCCTGGGCTCACGAGGAAGCAGGGCTTGTGTCTGAGTCTTCAGAGCTGAGCTTACCTCCGTTGGATGAACCATGTTATTAGGTAGCCCACGGGAGGACGGAAGGGGCCACAGCCAGGAGGATAAAATCTCAGAATCCGTCATATGTACAGGCGTCGTCTTTCTCTTGGGTTCAGTTTCAGTTTGTGGTTCTGGGTCACAAGTTCAGTGCATCCTGTTGAGTTTTTCTCTAAAAGTGTTGGTTTTTATTCTGAGATAAACTTGCCCAGCACACAGAGGTGGGGCACTTACTTTTCAAATCTCTCTAGCCCTATGCCCAGATAACCATGGTGCTGCGTAGACAGAGGAAGCTTTTCCCAAATCTCTGAACTGTGTTCAATGTCCTCAGTCACTAAAGGTGCCAGAGGCGTTTCATAAAAATTTACCTTGGCAAAACAACCTGGAAGCATCACGGCTCAGGCCAAAAGCTGGGGAACGGGATACCTGATGGTGAAGAAGGAGTCAGCGATTGTGGCTATAGGTGAGAAGCAGTGACAGGGACACAACTAAAACCTGTATTCGGGACACTCAAGCTTAGAAAGTCTCTCTCAAGCCTGAGACTATGGGGCAATGCACAGAATTGGGGAACTGGGTCCAAGCACCAAACCCAGCACTGATGTGACTGAGCCTAGAGTTGGACCCTAGTTGAGGGCTAGACCTGTGGCACTGGCACAGAAGGAGGGCAGGGTCTTAGATCACAGGCAAGAAATGAAGGCAGATATCGAGAGAAAAGAGCGAGAGGACAGAGGACAGGAGCTGTGCCTGGGCCCAGAGCTGCTTCAGGCTGGGGAGACCAGGAGCATGGGCAGGAAGGCCTGAAGGGCTCCACTAAACAGAAGAGTCTCTGTACTGGTCACGAGACACAAACCACCATGCTGGCCAGGATACCTGGTAGAAACACACGTGGAGCTCCTACATCGTGAGTCTAGACCTCAGTCCTTTCGGGACCACACACCCCAAAAGGAGGGCAAGTATGAGCTGCACATCCATGATCCTCAGAATCTGACATGATCCTCATTATGTTGAGGACACACAGCCAGCACTTCTTGATCATGACTTTTGGGATACCCATGTCACTTCCTCCAAAGATGCCACAAGTGGCCAGGAGCTTTGTTCTGTGGTCACTCTCAGCCCTGGGCTCTTCCTTCCACTAAGACTGTATCCCCATTTCCCAGCTCACCCAGACAGGCAACCTCCGCTGCCTTCTCCTCACCAACGGGCAGATGGCTTCCATTTCTCTCCTTCCATTGAAACTCAAACTTCTAGGTCAGAGAGTAGAGGATTTGGGTGCAGAGAGGCCTAACTGTTCTCACCCCTGTAATATGCATGGTCACAGTTGCTTCCCTTATGTGGGCCTCCTGAGGAAGCAGGAGTGCCCATTTCTTCCAGCCCTGCCTCCTGCCTGTCCCCCACTTTCCCTCACCCCGATCTCATTTGCCCTTCCTGTTCTGTGTCTCACAGTTCTTTCCCACAGAACACAGACCTCTTTCCCACCCACAATGGGAACATTCCTCACCTGTCAGAGCTTTCTGCCTGCTGAGGTATTTCTCGAAATCCTGCCCAGGGGAACCCTAAGAGAGACTCTGTTGGTGAGAGGTGGACATCAAGCTGTCACTGCTCAGGAGGAAGGCGGTGATGGGGTCTGGTTAGCCGAGGGAGGGTGCTCACTCAGCCTTTCTGCCTTTAGCCAAGTGGAAGACGTGCTTCGACCCCAGAGACACCTCCGAGTCAAGGTTCTACGTGAGCAAGGACAAGTGGGTGGAGGTGCCCATGATGAGCATGATGAAGCTGACCACACCCTACTTCCGGGACGAGGCGCTGTCCTGCACCGTGGTGGAGCTGGAGTACACAGGCAGCGCCAGCGCCCTCTTCATCCTCCCTGACGAGGACCAAATGGAGGCCCTGGAAGCCAAGTTGCTCCCAGAGACGCTGAGGAGGTGGAGAGACTCCCTGCAGATGACGTGCGTATCCTAGGCCCAGAGGTGCCCCCCGTCCCTGGAAACCTTTGTCCTTCTTGGGGTCTCACCAGGGTCCTGTGCACAGTGGTGGCAGAACCTGTGGGAGGGGCAGGAGGAGGCTGAGGTTGCGTTACTACTTCCTGCTGCCCATGGGGCTTTGCTACTGGTGTCTTCTGTAAGATGATGACATCAGGGGGCGTGAAGGGACAAGCCTTCCTCTCACCCTACCATGCTGTAAGGCAGCAGGAGTCCCCAGCACAGGCCAGCGACCTGTGACGTTTCTCCTTGTCCCCATCTATTGGATTTAGAGGGACAGAAGGAATTGTGAGAAGTGGAGAGTGGCGAGAGACTGTCTCTGAGAATCAGCTCTGCAAGGGTTACGTGCAGTATTCATTGATTCATGAGCAGTCATTCATTCAGCATGTCTAGAATGACTCATTGAGCACCTACTATGCTCCAGGCACTGATTTAGGCCCTAAGCACTAAATTCGATCAGAGATGAAAACACAATTGCCTTTGTACTTGAGCTTACCTGGCAATTAGGAAGAGAATGTGATAATAAAACTAGAACAAATTATACTTCATGGTAGAGGTGAGAGTCGGGGGAAGGCAAGAGAGGAGGGGAAAAGATCAGAGAGGCCACTGCAGGTCGCCTGGGGTTTTCGGTGGTGTGACCACGAGGTGGGGTTTGTGAGTCAATCTGAGAGGTGAGGCATGAGTGATAAAAACATGTGGGAAAAGCTCCCCAGGCAAAGCCAGAAGCCAGGATCGAGCCTCCAAGGACCTCGCTGGGTTGATAGGAGCAGCCCAGCCCTCAAGGAGCTCCCAGGGGACACTTCGTAGATTCAGGGGCCCAAGTTTTCCAATGCCATCAGCTCCTGGGCAGCCCCCAGTACCACCTCTCCTGTACCAGTCCCCACCTGCCTCATCCTTCCCCACCCCCAGCACCAGGCTCCTCCCCGCACTGTGCAGAGCCCCTGGCTCCCCACCTTCCTCAGACTCCTCCCACCTCCACCTGACCTCCTTCACCCAGCTGTCTCCTTCTCCTCTGAGCCATAGATTTGAGGCCACCTGTTACCGATAGTCTTCCTGGTGACAGAAGGATACTGTGCCTCTGCTTAGGCACTCACCAACAGGGTCCCTCTTGGAGTAAAGGGCTATGTCCCCGAGCTGTGGGACAGGCAAGGACATCCTCAGGCAGGGCTCCAGCCCAGCCTGGCATGCTACCTGGGATGTGTAGACACTCACAGATGCTGATGGGTAATTAGTGAATTAAGAAGTATAACAGGCCCGGATGGCGGGGCATGCCCACAATCCCAGCACTCTGGGAGGCCGAGACAGGAGGATCAGTAGTTTGATCTCAGCCTGGGTAACTTAGTGAGACCTTGTCCAAAAAATAAAATTTCAAAAGGACTTGGAACTTGGTTCTCTGGTCGAGCGCTTGCCAACTCTGCACAGAGCACTGGGTCCAACCCTCAGGGCTGCTCACAGGGCTGCGGTCACGGCGTGTGAGGGAAGTCTCCAGCTGAAAGGCTGGAGGAACCAGAGGCCAGACTGGGCGGTGGAGAAGGTGGGCATGCAGGCAGGGGACGTTCACTTGCTTTTCTCGTGGTCTAGGGACGTAGATGAGCTCCACCTGCCCAAGTTCTCCATCTCGAGCAGTGATTACCATCTGGAGAACGTGCTCCCCGGCCTGGGCATCAGGGAAGTCTTCTCTGATCTGGCTGACTTGTCTAGGGCCACGAGCCACAAGAACCTGATGGTGTCACAGGTGGGTCACTACCCTGAGGCAGTCCACCCTCTCTGCTTCAACTTGAAGGTGGGGGGACTGGGTAGAGTGGGGCTCCTGAATGTATGGGAATGTTTGCAGTTAAGCCAGCCTCCTCTTCCTGTTGCTGGCTGCTGGCAACCCCCTTTAACACCATGTGACACAAGGGCCGCTGTGGGAAGAGACTAGGCTTCTGATCAGACAGCTGTGGGCACCAAAAGGCTCTACAGGAAAGACCAATAAGGACAGCCTGCACCCTCAGCTCTGCAGCCTTAAGATGGAGACACTAGTTTTAGCCTGGCAGGGCAGGTGATCACACAGATGTTGGCAACCAGTGTGGCCACAGTGAGGCTCAGAGTACGGCAAGAGGGCTTGGCAGCCTGACACTGTGTTTCCACAGGCTGAATAGACAGAGGAAAGGAGGGACCACAGCTCTCTGTGTCCCCTGTGCCCACACAGAGTCCTCACTTGGGTCCGCACAGCCTTCCAAGAGCACCGTGGTGGAGGGACACGGAGGGCTGTGCTGAGGAGGGACCTGAGTGGCTCAGAAATACAAAGCGGTGTCCCATGCAGAGTCATCAGAAGCCCAAAAAGCTGCGCATGGTGACACCTGCCCGTCATCCCGGCGACTGTGACGCTGAGGCAGGATGATCTCAATCAAGTTCCATCCCGGATTGAGCAACATAGAGATTTACCGAGACCCTCAAAATAATCAGTGAAAATATTCTGGAAGTGCAGCTCAGGGTGAGGGTCCTGGGTCAGCTGCCGGTACCACACGTGCAGACAAGAGAAGAAAGGGACAGAGAAAAAAAAATACCCAGTGGCAGGAGCAGGAGAGCCGGGATCTGTGGCCTCAGCGTGTGGCTGCCTGGGAGCTGCCCGGGCCCCTCCATCTGACAGTACAGGGTGATGGGGACACACGGACTGTGGCATTAGACAGAGAGGACCAGGGCCGCCTGCCTTATCTTTACCTTATGACTCTGGGCACGTCGTCCTTGCCCTGCGTCTCCATCGGCACACCTGAGCGCAGCTGTTGGTGAAGAAACAAAGGCATTTCTAGCAGAGACAGGCCAGCACAGGACACCCCTCAGACTCGTTCGCCAGAGACACGCAGGCCGCCTACTTCCTTCCTGCCCCTTGTCCCTGGTGGTCACGCTCTCTTGTCCCACAGGTGGTCCACAAGGCTGTGCTGGATGTGGCTGAGGCGGGCGTAGAAGCAGCTGCCGCCACAGAAACCAGAGTTTGTGGACGTTGTTGCAGGATGTCCCCACGGACGGTGACATTCGACAGGCCCTTCCTGGTGGCCATCATCCACGCAGACACCCAGAGCGTCCTCTTTCTGAGCAAGGTCGCCAACCCCAAGGAAACCTAGAGCTTCCTGCTGAGAGGTGGGGCTCCCACCACCGGGCCGGGGTCCAGCCAGCGTCCATGTTGTACCTAATTCCTAGAGAAACAGAAAATAAATGTTTGCCACCCAGCTGAGAGGGAATGGCAGTGCACAACACACCTCAGACAACTTCAGATTGGCGAGGGATGAGTAGGGCCCCATGAGGGCCCTAGCACAGCTGAAACTTCCCTGTCCTGTGCGAGGCTGCAGGCTGCACAGTGCGTGCATTTAAAAAGCAAAATCAAGGAAAGTGCTTGGCCAAGAAAGGTTGTGGGTGCGCCTCTCATGTCTCTTCTCCTCAAGAGACTTGTGCTGGTCTTGGCGAGCACTGTCTTGCCTGGGGGTTAGTGACGGTGTTGAGCTGCAGTCTGGGACACGCCCTCGGCACCTGGGTGGGGTGCATAGACCCGTGAGCCCATTCCTGCCTCCAGGGTCATTTGCACCCCCCCCCCCCAGCTGCTTCCCTCCTTCTCCTGCTCAGGATAATGTCCAGCCACTGCTGCTTCCTGTGGGGTTCTTGGCCCTGGCCACACCTGGCTCAGCCCTTGGACTCCTTACTCCTGTACGTGAGGGGTGCCTGTTGGTGTAGCCCTTCCTCTGCCCCTTGTATGTCATCAAGAAATGGAAGCGTGTTTACAGGTTCCCATTTTAGCCACCAAAGCCCTCACCAGTTCTGAGGCCCTGCCAGACAGGTGATCCCATCAGCCACAGAGTACTGGGCTGGGACCTGGGATGATAGGAAGCCTGTGTCCTTCTGCCCCCCGCACGTCTGCCCCCTGCAGGAATGACAGGTGACAGTCCCCACTGAACCACAGGGGAGTGGAGATCTTTGTGCCTATCTTCTAGTCTGGGGGACCGTGGCCTGAGATAACTCTCTTAGTCCCTGTGATGACCTAAGCCCTAGACGCTTGAGGCTATGTTCAAAATATACAGCAAATGTTTTAAGCTTAAACCCATTTATTACAGTTAAATACTTGTTATTAGTGATTCCCCTCAAAATACTCCCCATGACTTTGAACTCAAGTAAGGAAACCTCACCATATGTCTACTAGGCTGAGAGGAATTTTTTATTTTTCTAAGAGATTGTGAAGAAGAAGAAAGCAGGAGAAAAAGAGGAGTGGGACAAGGAGAGGGGAGAAAAGGGGGACACAGAGTTGAAAGAAGAGAAGGTGGGAGGATACAGAGACCTTACAGACCCTTGCAGGCTGACCTCCTGACTACGATGGCCTTCCAGAGTCTGAGAGCGTGAGCCCTTGCCCAGGGCAGGACCCCTTATGCAACTCCAGAGCCAGTGTCAGCTTAGAGCAGGTCCTCGCATGTCACGGTCTGCCTTTCTAGACTCCAAGTTCTAGAACTGTTATCTTCAGTGATCTTTCTTCTTGCTTCTGTCCAACCCCCAGCCTCGTCCCCACAAGCATCCTCTCCTTCACCCCCCACCCCTGGCTCTGCTCCCCCACCCCCTCTGCAGCCCCTGGAGTGCAACTTCTACGCCAACTCCTCTGCCTTCCTCGTATACCCTTCCTGCAACCTCATGTCCTTTCCTCCTTCTGGCTGCTATCGGGACAACTCTCTAAACTTGCTTTTGGTCTCTCCCGTTGTACCCTAATGAGTGTTCCTCTTCTGTCTCTTATTGGTGTAAAACTCCACTTAAGTCAAAGGAACCTCTCCCACCCCCCATCAAGAATCTTGCGCCAAGCCATCTTGATCACCTCATCCATCCCACCCATCCCTTCCACCGTGGGTCCAGACCATCCCTCTGCAGACAGCCAAAGTGTGCTCAAATCCTACACCATCCTCACACCTTAATTCAAGCTCCAGTCTCTCCTGCATTGGGAAACTGTTTTTCGGAGCCTCTCTTCACCTTAATAGTCTGTTCTTTGCTTCTCCTGACTCTGATTAGTGTCACTCTAGGGCAATAAGGCGACAACATTATTAAAGGAGATTTCTGTTACGCCTCACCTAAAGTAAGAGTGGTATGGTAACCCCTAGAAAAGATTCTGAGTGTTCCATTTAAATGAAGAGAAAAAGATTAGTATAATTTACCTTGGCCCATACATTCAAAAGTGCACTTTGATATGACGCAATTGCTAGATGTGTCCTGTTTGTGTTCTGTCTGCTAATTTGTGTTTATAAAAATTTGTCTTGATTTTGAGGCTTCCAGAAAAAATCTCTCAGTGGGCTAAGCAGGAGCTGCCTTAGCTATTTGTGTCAGCTTTCCTTATGATATGTGGCTTCTGTGGTTTCTTTCAGGGTCCCAACACTCCAAAAATTAATTGAAATATTGTTTAGTGGGAATGGTACAGACTGTAGATAGAGCTCAAACTGGAGTCTAATCCAAGTTGCTATAATGAGTATCAGGCAAAATTGTCTCTGAGGTTACACACAATCTGCACTTGGACCTGAAATAAAAAAGCTAAAATTGTTTACTGTGTGAGGATTTAAAAAAAAAAAGGCTTTCTAAGACCATATTGGAAGTTAACAACAGTTTCTTCAAAAACATCTTGAGTAATTGGTACACTTTCTTTACAAGTCTCCGTTTAAAATTTATAGTTTGTGGGGTTAAGGGTATAGCTCAGTTGTTAAATCACTTGCCTAACAGGCACAAGGCCCAGGATTGAGTCCCCCAGCATCACATAACCTGTGCCAGTTGGCACATGCCTGTAACTGCAGGACTTGGGAGGCTGAGGCAGGAATATTGCTATACTTCAAGGCCAGCCTGGGCTACATAGTGAGTTCAGGACCAGCCTGGATTGCAGAATGAGACTCTCTCTCTCTCTCTCTCTCTCTCTCTCTCTCTCTCTCTCTCTCTCTCCCTCTTTCTCTCTCTCTCTCTAAAAAAAAAGCTTGTGGTTCTGTAGGTGTTTGGTTATCTCTGGGTTTGATTCTCTTCTGAAAAAGTTACCACACTGTGAGTGTTCCCCTTGGACAGCTTGGGATAAGAGTCCAACCAGAGTTATAAACAAACAATTTCTTTCAATAATTATTTTTCATGAGATTAAACTAATATAAATGAGTTTCTTGGTTTAAAACTCTTAAATAAACTAAATCTGTTTTGCTTTCGTTGCTTTTATTTTACATTTTATAACCGAGTCTCTTAACATTCTACAAAAGTACAACTCCTGATGAAGAGAGCCGATTCAGTTACTTAAGATTTAATCATCAGGTACAGGACAAAGGAAATAAAACTGATGAATGGGCTGAATAGACAGAGCTACCTCCACTTGAATGTAACTATGGAGTCTAAGACACTGACTCTAAATCACCCAACGTTCTCCCACTTACATGACACTAAATCAGATCAACAACCAGAACAGCATTCCAGCAAAAAGGGACAAAAAAACCCACTGATGGATCAGTGATACCTTCAAAAAAGTGCTTGGTTCCAGCTTCTCCTGGCCGAGCTTGGTCTTCACTTTTATCACTGGACATGAGTTCTCTCCCCTACCATTGCACCACCAATCCCACTTCCATCTTCCAGTCTTCTCCATTGCCCTGAGACAACAGTCTGCAGTGCAGACGCACATGAGCAGTCCTGCTGTCTAAGACCTACTTTCCTCTGTCTCCTATCTGAGCAGCCCCTGGACCTTTCAGCTCTTGCATGTGCTGGAAGACGTTTTGGGCTCTCTTAAAAGTTCTTCGAAAGGGAAGAGAGTTTCGGGAATTGAAAGGAGGCAACAGAAAAGTTGGAAACCTTGAGGACACCTCGGAGGCTGAAGAATGCCCCAGCCCAAGAAGCTGCTCCAGGCCATCTCCGGAAGGCCCTGAGCAGCAGTGAGTCGCAAGCAGCTGTGGTTACAACATAAGCCTAGAGAATCAGGAGCTGTGGGAATAAAGAGTGGCCGGGAAGCTCCAGCCTCCATCAGAACCAAACCTGTGTGGCTAGTGCAAACCGAATGCTCTACGAGCATTGCCCTTGAAAAGGCCTCCTGAAGCTCAGCAGAACAGCTTGGGACTAGCAGCTGCGGGCAGCGCCATACGAGAAAGTGAGGTCGGCAGGAGACATTTTGAAAAGAGCCCAAATCTGAATGAGTTTTGGTAAAAGAAGCCACAGGTGGGCTACACACCAGGACTATGAGAGCACTCATAAGCAGTGCCTGGGAAGGAACTGGCACAGGAATTTCAGAGAATTGAAGTTAAACACTCTCAACGTACAGTGACACAGGTAAACATTTTCATGTTAAAAGGAAGGAATAAGAGGATAAAAAAAAATAATTAGACCAAAACACATTTTAAACCCAGCAGGGCAGGAGCTAAATTTTTCAGCACTGTGGTTTGCAGTTTTGCACTTGGGATAAACTGTGGTGAGACGTGAGTTTTAAATATCACCCCGATAGTATTGTCTTCGGCTACAAGCTCTATAGGCTTCTGGAGTGGAGGCAGTGGCTCTGTTCATAGCCTGTGGTCTTTTTAAGTGAACAATTTATGGTGGGTTTTTTTTTTCTGGTGTCTTTAATTTTGGGAGTCTCAACTGGGCTTTTAGCTTGACCTCTGTGACTTTATATACTGTTCTCCCAGGGCCACACTCTCTGTCCCCCAAGATCTTTTACTGAAATCTGGGTGAAAGCCACCATAACCTCACAACTTCTGTACTCTGAATGTCGATAAAATCAGCACCACTTGGATGATCCCAAGGTCTACCACTGCCTGAGCTCCCTTGAATAATCACTACAGAGGCCTCTGAGTTTTTAGATGGCTGAATTCCTTAGGGATTTTCTTTTAGGGTGTCCTGTACAATACCTGGGGGTTCTCTTTTTAAAGCCAAGTCCTCTGTCTTTTTACTCTTTAGTTGGCAAGAGGTTGGGTCTTGTTGATTTGCGAGACACCCTCAAGGTATCTTTATTACAGTTCTGATTTAATTATTTGGCTTTTTAATATTAATCTCTTTAAAATCATATGGGATTTTTTTTGTCCTTTGTAGGCCTTTCTAGGTAAAACTTTTTTTTATTACTTTTTTGTCTGTTTTAGAGAATCAGCAAGAAGCTGCAGGCGGTACCCATGTACGGCATGAACATTGGGCTGTCTTGAAATTTTGTTATCAGATGAAGGAGTTTAGGCAAAAATCCCAGGACAGGGGAAAAATGTCGATACACTTTTTGTCAGAGCATATAGCATATGTAGGTTTTAAGCCAATTGTCAATGGAGTCCTCCTTTTATCTGAAACGTTTTGGTCCTAGCCTTTACAGTTTGTATTTTTGTAAGCATTTTGGTCTTTTGAGCTCCAACCAGTGTTTCCCATCAAGCTCAGCTCACAGAATTTCAAGGCTTGTTTTATTTGGCATCTTTAGACCTTTCCAAACTTTTCACTCAAACCAATTTCAAAGGCTGCCAAACCACATTGTCAGGTAAAGTCACAGCAATAATCCCACTTCTGGTACCAGAACTTCTGGTTCCATCTTAACTTTTATTATTATTATTATTATTTGCTGGGATAAAACAGCTGATATCCAAAGATTTATTTTTAACTCACAGTTTTTGAAGGTCACAGTCAATTTCTGGGCATTTGACAACGGTGGAAGGATATGCAGAGGTCTAGCTGGAGAAAATCTCTTCACAGTGTAACAGACAGAAAGCCAACTGACCAAGTAAGGTTGGGACCAGCACACACCCCTCCAAGTCAAGCTCCAAGCACTCGCCCCTTTCAGCTTGCCAGAACCCTGTCTCAAAATAATCTATAAAAAGTGCTGGGATATAACTCGGTGTTCAGACCCTTGTCGAGCAAAAGACGTAAAAAGGAAACAGAATAAGAAAGTTTTGGGTTTTTTTTTTTTTTATGCCACCATGGCAGGAGCAGGAGAGAGCAGAAACCTGCGGCCTCAGTGTGACGCTTCCTGGAAGCGTCCTGGCCCCTCCTCCTGACAGTAGGAGAAGTTTGGGATACCGTGGACTCCGACAGAGAGAAGCCAGGTCAGGGGCCTTTGTCTTGTCTTTTGAGCAGCAGAATCCCTTTATGAGCTTAGGAGAGCTTCCTGTGAGGGTCGTGGGCACCGTGCGGACAAGTGAAGTCATTATGCCCTCTGCCAGGCTGCAGGTTTTAGAATATTCATTAAAATAGCAACAGCAGCATCAAAAACACAAAGGGCTCTTGGGGAATCTTGTGAATGCTCTGCTCCCAGCCCATCCTCTTCAGGAGACTCCTGCAGCTCTTGCAAGCGCTGTCCAGACTTGATGGAGGGTGAGCATAACACATGATCCACTGGACAGCTCTATAGGGACCCAGATTAGATGGGATTACTCTGGTAAGGGTTCAAAGGACAATCCTTTCTAAGTGGCCAAGGTCACTTGGGGCTCAGGCATAGGACGTAAGGGGACGCTGGTGCTCAAAAGCACTTCCTGTCTCCAGCACCACATGAACACCAGTTGCCACTTCTCTCTTAACCTCCTCAGCACCACAGTGTGCCCACCGCTGCCGCTTGCAGGGTTCCTGGTTCTGTCCACACCTGGCACAGTCCTTGGGCCCCTCCCTCCATTACCTGAGTGGGATCTGCTGGGCCAATCCCCACTCTTTCCCCTGCAGCCTCATTGAGGATTCGTTTCTAGTTTCTAGGTCCCAGGCTGGTCCCCCAAGGCTCCCACCAGTTCCACAGAATTCACCTGGCAGATGACCCACTCAGCAACAGATGGCGGGGCTGGAACCAAGCAAGCTATACACACACAGCTGCCCTGACAAGGAGCATGGAGTCCTTCCCTCTCCTCAGAGGGCAAGTGCGCCACCTGCAGGAAGGACTGAGAGCAACAATTCTCAGTGGAGAAAAGGGTAGTGAAGTTCTGGCCACCATCCAGTCTGGAGGACACTGACCTAAGATAACTTCTTGTTCCTCTGTAGTGACCTATGCCCTAGATACTCAGAGGTGAGATCAAAAAGTACAGTGAATGTTGAACATTTTTTAAAAATTATTACAGTATGAAATACACAGCCACATATCCCCCTAATACACTCCAGAATTCTTGGCACAATTATCCTGTTGTTCTTGCCATTTAGTGAGCATTCTGAAAGTCGTCTTTTTGGTGTGTTTCTATGAGTTGTTCTGGATCTGGTCTCCTGCAACTTCTGCCTTTCCTCTAAAGGTAAGTGTTTTGAGTGGATATGGCCTAGTGGAAGAAAAGTAAGTCACTGGGGGTGTGGCCTTGAAGAAGATACCCTTTCTCTCTCTCTCTCTCTCTCTCTCTCTCTCTCTCTCTCTCTCTCTCTCTCTCTCTGCTTTCCAACCACTATGGGAGGCACAGACCTTCTCTGTCACTCACCCACAGTAGTATAGCACACTGTCTTTCTATAGGCTCAAAGGAGTGAGACCATGGGACCGTGGGCTGAAAACTCTGAAATTGTGACTCAAAATTAGTAGTTTGTGGTCTTTATTTATTTATTCTTGTCATACTGAGGATTAAACCCAGAATCCTTATGATGAACTACATCCCTACATCCCACTCCCTAAGCTTCCACCACCTCCCAATAACACCACCAAATGGTGACCAGCTGTTAACACGAGTTTTAAGGAAACATTTAAGGTCCAAACCATAGCAGTGCAGAAGGAGATTTTCCACACTGATCTTCACTATTTCCCTCTATACACAGAGGGAACGCTAATGCCGTGTGCATACAGGTGTGCACATGTATGTGTGTTTGTACATGTGTGTAACTAGGCAGGGCATCACCAAAGGGTTTGCTCCTGAGCTTGAAAGTTCCTCTGGTAGCAATTAAAAAAAAGTCCTGATGTTGCCTTTTTCATGTGAATTAATTCCTCACCCTCCACTGGAACCTAGGCCCCCACGGCTATTTGTCTCCTGGCTGGGGACACCAGCCCCAACCTTAGCCTTCCTGGCTCCTGGGCCCTGGTGTCAAAGAAGCAACACTCATTCACATGCAGGTGGCCATTTTGGAATCTCTGTTCTGATTCTAAGCTAACTACTAAATCCCTTTATACATACATGCATTTCCTGTGGCTCTGCTTTCTAAGAATTGTAAGTAATACAGTGAGTGTCACAAACACGTTAAGGGCTCTTCCTCATGCCCAGAGACACTGAAGAAGTTCACAATATGTTTCTCTCTTATTGTTTTTTTCTTCTTAGATTTGAGGTCATGACCCAGATTCCAATGAGAGAAGATTCCTGAAGGATTGGTGAGCCAAAAACCACCAATGTCCAGCAAGTCTGTGGACCTGTAGAGGCCCTATAAGGACAAGGGGCCAGTGGATTCTGGAAGGGTGCTGTCTGAGATGACCCCTGCTTCCTTTCTCTATGTTGTCATCGGTGCTCAATGTCATGGGGCCTAGAGACACCGTGACAGAGAAATCTGTGAAATCTACGAATGTGACTTGCAGAAATGAAGGAAGAAATTATGACATTGACTGGAGCAAAACAGAGCAACGGAGCCTGTGAGAGTTCAGGGAAGAGGCTGAGGGAGGGCCAGGGCAAGGAGCAGCTGGCCTGGGAGCATCGGTGTGAAGCCCCAGGTGACGGGTGGCATGCAGAACATTGCCTTTCCCCACAAGCACCCTGAACAAGGAGTAGAGAATTATGGTCTCCACACCGGTCAGTCTCTGCAGGTTTAAAGAAAATGAGGGCCGCCCGAGGCCAAGGAACTCGGGATACAGAGGCACGTGACAGGCGTGGGGAAAGAGTCGGAGTCACCCCAGGTCCGTGCTTTGCTCTTCCCTCACGGTAATAGGACCCACATTTCTGTCCTGGCATGGCTGTCCCACGTGGAATCCTGATACAGGACCGGGTGACCGTGGGATCGAGCTGGGAATAGGGGGCACAGCTGGAGGGACAAGCTCTTCAGGTGAACTGGTGGCAGAGGTGTCACTAGATGAAGGCCGAGCTAGGGGGGGTCTGGGAAAAAAGTCCTCGCAACCTGTAGGCTCTGAATTAACCTTCTTCTGTCCCTCCCCACCCCTGAGGAGGCATCAAAATAAAAAGGAAACTCCAGAAAAATGGAGTCCTGCATCTTTTTAAATTATGAGATTTTATATGGAGATTCGTATTATACACAAACTCACACGATGATATATGGTAACAAGAACACACAAGCACAGGTATAAACAGTGATTTAGAAATTTATCACTATGTGGGCAGGTTCCATTTGGGGGGATACTTTCAGAAATTTTATTTATATTTATATTTCCTGTTTTTCTTTTTAACATGTTAATGTTCTACGGTGTTCTGTGATGAGCGTTTAAAAAGCAAAAATAAACAAACAAAAAAACCCACAAAATCCCCACTAAGGAGACCACGTGGTTTTGTGGCTATTGTTCCAGGAGATGCAGTAAGCCTGTGCCACCAGCAGGCGTCGCAGGGCCCTTCCTGGTCTGAGACCAGAACACTAGATTTTCAGGCTGGCACTTTCTCAAGAGCGGGAGGAGCCCTTGCGGGATTAAATAGGTAGCAGCTCACGAGAAGTCAGCAATCCTCCCTGGAGGATTCGGACCCCTCGGTCTAGACTGGCTCTAGACCGGACAGGTACTCAGGAGGATTTGGGGCTGGGAACTGAGACGCTTCTCCCTCCAGGGCGGGACCAGCCGCACCTAGAGCTTGTGGAATGGGTGGGGCAAGAAGCAGCCAGGATCTGGGCTCTCTGTGCTGGCTTGGGACAGCCTGGAGAGTTCCAGGGAGTCTCTGACTTGCTGCCCTTAAGAGAGGAGTCTTCTCTGGGTCTCCTTTCTCCTACTTGCAAAGGATGCGGTGGGAACCCCGGGGACGCTGGTGTTATGTGACTCTCAGGGGAGGAAGCACTGGCCCCTCTCCTGGCACCGAGTGCTGCTGTCAGAAGGGAGCAGGTGGGCTGGGGACGGGGGCCCAGAGGGTTTCCACGGGTTTTGCCTGGAGTGTGGACCTCACATCCCTGCCCAGGCGTATTGCCCAGCAGAGTAACAGGCTGGGTCTCTGTCCTGGAACGCATGGACTGCTGAGAGTCACAGTCAGACTCCCAACATGCCAAATAAACCAGACTTTCTCTCTAGATGGTGATTTTAAGAGAGAGGAAAAAAAAACCTTTTTTGCTTCTCAAAAAAAAAAAAAAAATGGATGCCAAACCCTGAGATTAATACAATGGAGACAAAAAACAAACAAACAAAAAAAAAAAAACCCCAGCCCTCACTCCAGTCCCACGACTGTTCTAGAGGAGCAGCCATTACCCTGGGCACAATGGGCTTGACACCGACTCTTCCACCAGCTGCTCCTCCCTCCCCCTTCTCTCCTCCTCCTCCTCTTCGCGGTCCCCTCCTCTATCCCTCTTCCTGTTCCCTCTTTTTCTCCTTCCTTCTCTCTTCTTCCCACCCTTCGCCTTCTCCTCTGTCATCCCTTCCCCCTCCCCCCATGGCACGACCCTCCCCACTTCCTCCCAACTAACAATTTCCCTCTCCTCCCCCTCTACAACTCCCCTTCTCCACCTCCCCTGCTGTCCCTGTCCCTCCCTCCTCTGTATGCTGGGACAGGGGACCTAAGCTGGAGGTGGCTAAGCTGTGGAGGGCCATCACAGGCTTTGTTCTCTGCCCCTGAGGTCTTCAAGAACCTGATCAAGGGCCTGGACCCTGAGACCATGACGGTTCTGGGAAATTCCATCTACTTTAAAGGTGAGTGCTGGGCCTGAAATGGGCCACACAGCCCAGGAGGGCGTGACCCTCAGGTAGGGCCATCACCAGCCTGATGCTCATCAGGCTCCTCACCTCACACACCACGCGTTGCAGAGACGGGAACGGAGGTCCAGAGAGGGGCCGTCACTTCCTTAAATCACGCAGCCGTCGCCAGCAGCCCATGCAACATCCCATCCAGGTCTTGGAAACACAGAAGCCCTGTTGAGGTTTCTTCCCAGCAGGGGGCCTTGCCAGGCTTATGAAGGGACCGAAGGCCACAAGGTGACCTGGCAGAACCTGAAGAGAACATTCTGCTACCACTGGGACTCAATGAACTCTTTTCCGGGTGCTGGGCTCTAGGCCCGGCTCCCACGGGTTTTATATCTGATTCAATGACCCCTCAGAAGGACCAGGCCCCACAGTAGAGGCCTGGTCCAGGGCCCAACAGCTTGGCACCCACAGGCTGCAGAGACACTGTGTTCTCTGCTGTGCCCAGGGCTCCGTGCCTGGGGTCAGCACATTGGGGACAAAGGGAAGACGGTCTCCTGACTTCTTGTATATATGTCTGGGGTCTGCCCATGTGCAGGAGCGAGAGACGGCATCTGATTGGACTCTGCTTGTGCCCCCGCTCTGCCCCTGCAGCTCTGTGCCCTGGCCAAGGCCTTCCCCATCTCTGTGCCATTTCTCAGTTGAGAAAAATGACAACGAGCACAGCAAGAACCTCTAAAGGAAGAAGTAAGTAACAATGGAATGAGGCGTGTTGGGATCCCAGGAGACTGGCGGTCCCCGGGAGGTCACAAAGCCAGCTGGAGACAGCAGAGCAGAGACACAACACAGGCCAAGGGGCAGGCAGGGGAGGGGGCTCAGGACACCATCTGCCTTTCCCAGACTGAGAGGACCTTTACTTCTCCTGACAGAGAGAATGTCACTCCTTCTGGCTCTGGGGCTCTTAGTGACCCAGTTCTGCCACCTGGGTGCCACATTAGACCACAGCACTCTGACTCAGGAAGCCCAAGACAATTGGAAGCACATGGACAACCTGAGACTGGCCTCTGGCAACACCGACTTCGCCTTCAGCCTCTACAAGCAGTTGGCCCAGACGTACCCGAGTAAGAACATCGTGTTCTCCCCAGTGACCATCTCCACCGCCCTGGCCTTCGTGTCCCTGGGGGCCCGCGGTACCACGCTCACGGAGATCCTCGAAGGCCTCAGGTTCAACCTCACGGAGACCCCCGAGGCCGAGATCCACCAGGGCTTCCAGCACCTCCTGCGCACCCTCAGGCAGCCCAGCGACCAGCTGCAGCTCAGCACGGGCAACGCCATGTTCATCACAGAGCAGCTGGAGATGCTGGCCAAGTTCATGGAGGACGCCCAGGGGCTGTACATGGCCCAGACTTCCCGGACCAACTTTCAGAACCCTACTGCTGCCGAGAGGCTCATCAACAACTTCGTGCGAAAGGAGACCAAGGGGAAGATCAGGAACCTGGTCAAGGGCCTGGACCCTGAGACCATGATGGTCCTGGTGAATTACATCTATTTTAAAGGTGAGTGCAGGGCCGGCGGACACAAGGAAGCAGGTGTGGGGTTCTGGGCCTTGGGGCCTTGTCTGTCCTGGCTGGATGTATACTGTTACTAGGCAACCCCAGGAGGGAGGGACCCGCATCATGGGGCTAATTTTTCACCACCCACCCTACCTACATGCATCCTCTTTTCTCCTGGGTTAACTCTGAAGGAGTTTGCGATTCCCAAATGCAAGCTCAGTGAACCCCCTGAGCCGGGCTTACAGGGCAATCTGTAACTGTCCTACAGAGCTTAGTCGCCTCCAGCTTAGGTCCCCTAAGAGGAGCGCTGTCCTTTCTCATTTAAACTCGCACAGCACCCAGAGGGAAGGAGACGGGCCTTCCTGTAGGAAGGTCCCCTCCAAGGTGCTGTGGACACAGGCAGGAAGTCCTCCCTGTGCCCATGCACTGAGCTCGACATCCACAGTCACTAATTGTGCCAGAGACGTTTTGTAGTATTTCACCTTCAGTACTTGACGACCCAGGAGCATCATGAGTCAGAACAAACACTGCAGAAGAGGACAGCTGATGCAGTGAGGAAGGAAGCAATGGCTGTCGCTACAGGGGGGGGAGCTGTGACGCGTGGAGGTCACCCAGAGCCTGCAGGTCCCTCTTAAGCCCAAGACCATCAAGCACTGTTCAGAGTCAGGAAATTCTGTCCAGCCACCAAAGCCAGTAGTGATGTGACTGGGCCTGGGGTTGGACCTTGGGGACTGGGCCTGGGACACCAGGGCAGAAGGAGGGCAGGGTCCTAGATCATGGGCAAGAAAAGAAAGCAGCCACCAAGACGAGAGGATAGGAGGGCAGATGACAGTAGCAGGGCCTGAGCCCTGAGCGTCCTCAGGCTGGGAGAGGCTAGAGCTCAGGGAGGAAGGCCTGAAGGACTCTCATGAACGAAAGACTTTCTCTCCTGTTCATGGGCTGCAAGCCGTCGTGCTGGCCTGTGTGCGAGGCAGACCCATGTGTAGAGACCGCCAGACCCCGACTCTAAAATTGATCCTAATACCAGTCCCTTAGATTGAAGTTGGACTGGGGACCACAGACCCCCAAAACAGGGCAAATTCGAGTGCACATCAATGGTGCATAGAATCTGCCATGCCCCACGTTGTGCTGGAGTCACGCTGACAGCACTTCTTCCGTTATGGCTTTTGGGACATCCATGTTCCTCGCACCTAACATGTCACAAGAGCCCAGGAGATGAATTCTGTGGCCACTCCTGGCCCTGGGCTGTGCTTTCCTTAAAAGTTCTGCCTACTCCCCTCCCCTGCTCACCTTAAGGGGCACCCTCTCCTGCCTACCCCTCACCAATAGGCAGGTGGCTTCCATTTCCTTCCTTCCATTGAAATCCAAGCCCTTTTTACTGCCGAGCCAAGGAGCAGAAGATTCGGGCTGCAGAAAGGCAACGTGTTCTCATGCTTACAATATACGTGGCAGAAGCTCCTTTCCAGACCGCGTGCCTGCTGAGGAGTCAGAGGTCCCCGTTTCTCCTGTATCTGCCTCCCTTATGTCCTGCCTGTTCCCTGACTTTCCCTAACCGGCACGCTCTTGCCCTCCCTGTTCCTTGTCATCCAATGCTTTTCCATCAGGCCTGTGTTGCACGGCCTCCTTCCCCAGCTAAGTCGGGGCTTCTCCCTTCTCCCCAGTGGGCTTTACACCTGCCGAGGTGTTTCTCCAAACACAGCCAAGAGACTTACAGTGGCCGTGGAGGGACACTGTGGTGTCCCTGTTGTGGAAGGTGGCTGAAATGGGGGTCAGGTCAGGCCTGTCCCGGTGCTCCCTCTGCTGTCTTGTTTGCTCTGCCCTCAGCCAAGTGGAAGAAGCCCTTTAACTCCAGAGAGACCTCAAAGTCAAGGTTCTACGTGAGCAAGGACAAGTGGGTGGAGGTGCCCATGATGAGCATGATGAAGCTGACCACACCCTACTTCCGGGACGAGGCGCTGTCCTGCACCGTGGTGGAGCTGGAGTACACAGGCAGCGCCAGCGCCCTCTTCATCCTCCCTGACGAGGACCAAATGGAGGCCCTGGAAGCCAAGTTGCTCCCGGAGACACTGAGGAGGTGGAGAGACTCCCTGCAGATGACGTGCGTATCCCCGCGTGAAGTAGACCACAGTCTTCAAGAGCCTGGGTCCTTCCCTTGGGTCTCACCCGTGTCCAGCGCACGTTGGTGGGAGAACATGTGGGAAGGCCTAGTAGAAGCTGAGGTAGCTTTGCTCCCTGCTGCCCGTGTGGCTTTGGAACTGAGCACCTGTCTTCTATAAGATGATGACGTCAGGTAGAGCGAGGGCCCTAGGTTTCCCCTGACTGCTACCGTGTTCTGAGGGAGCAGAAGTCCCCAAAACAGTCCAGAAGCCTTCTCTCTACCTCTTGGGTTTAGAGAGACGGAAGTGGAAGGTGGGGAAAGTCTCCACAAATCAGCTCTACACCGTTGCACACTGCATCCATCCATTCATTCATGCACATTCACTCATTCATTTATTTAACATGTGCTGAATGATTATTTGAGCACATGCTACAGAGACTAAAACACAGATGCCTTTGTTCTCATGAATCTGGACTGTCCTTGGGGGGAAAAATGAGACAATGAAGCTAGAATAAATGAGTGAAGCACTTGATGGTAGAGGCGAGAGTGAGGGAGGGCAGGACCAGGAAACTGGAGCTTCAGGGGGTTGGGATTTCAGGAAAGTAACCATGAGATGGGGTTTGCATGTCCATCTAAGAAGTGAGGGATGAGAGAGGTGGACATGTGGGAAAAGCTCCCCGGGGAAAGTCCACAGCCAGGACGAAGCCTCGAGGATGTAGAGAAGCTCCAGCACTCAAGCAGCTCCCCAGGAGACACTTGATTGTTTCAGGGTCTCCAGGGTCTTCCAAAACCACCAGCTCCTGGGCTACCTTTTTTGCACCTGTCCCCACCCAGACAATCCTTCCCCGCCCCCAGCATCAGGCTCCTCCCCACACTGTGCAGAGCGGCCCCGAGACCCCCACCATTCTTGGTGTTCTTTCTCCCCACACCTGGCCTCCTTTCACCCAGCTGTCATCCTCATTCCCTCTGAGCCATAGACTCGAGGCCACCCGCTCCAGAATGTGCTCCCGGTGACAGAAGGTTGGGTGCTGTGCCTCTGATTAGGCTCTCACCAACTGGGGTCCCTTGTGGGGTGACGGTGTCCATCACCAAGCTGTGGGAAGGACGAGGACATCCGGCTCCAGCCTCAGCCTAGCACGCAGCCTGCCATGTGTAGACACTTGCAGATACTGATGGATAATTAATGAGTAAAGACACATAAACAGGCCCAGGTGATGGGGCAATCCCAGCACTCTGGGAGGCTGAACCAGGAGGATCATGAGTTTGAGCTCAGCCTGACCGACTTAGCGAGACTTTGCCTCAAACTGAAATTTTAAAAGACTTGCAAAGAAGTTCAGTGGAAACGCACGTGTCTACTGTGCACAGGGTGCACGGTGCTGGGGGGGAAAAAAGACTAAACAAAGGATTCAAATCAGAGCATATGCAGACATCTTCTCCCCAGGTAGAAGGCTGGCTAGGCAGGGACCACGGAGGTGCGAGGAAGGTGTGTGCCCAGTGGGGAACATTCCTGTGGTTTTCTCACCTCCTAGGAAAATATTCCAGCTCCAACTGCCCAAGTTCTCCATCTCCAGTGACTACAACCTGGAGCACGTGCTCCCCCTGCTGGGCATCCGGGAAGTCTGCTCCAGCATGGCTGACCTGTCAGGGGTCACAGGCCACAGGAACCTGACGGTCTCTCAGGTGGGTCACTGCACTTGAAGGCCCGGGCTGGTAGACTCAGGCCTCCTGGCTGGTGTGAATGCCTTGCGTGTCCCTACATCCGATCGCCCCCTGGGAACTGTGTCGGTCTGGTCTTGTTCTTCCTGTTGCTGGCTGCTGCCAACACTCTTTAACATCAGGTGACACAGGAGCCACCATGGAAAGTGAGGAGGCCTCTGATCAGACAGCTGTGCACAACACCAGGCTCTACAAAAGAGACCAGTAATGACGGTCTCCACCCTCAGCTTTTCATCCTTAAAATGGGGCGCTGGCTGTTGCTTAGCAGGACAGGGGGTGGTGTAGGGTGATGGCGACACTGGCGCAACCACGGTGATGAACATACGCTCTGAGTCAGCACGGAGGGCTTGGGGACCTCAGACTGGGTCTCAGTTACTTTACCATTGCTGGGACAGGGAATTGGAGATCTACAACGTTAGGAAGGAAAGATTTATCTTCAGCTCACAGTTTGGAAGGTCAGAGTTCATTCCCTGGTGGGCAGCTGGGAAATGGTGGAATGACGTGGCGGGGCTGGAGCTGGAGCAGGAGAACGAGTTCCTGGTGGCCTGACATACCAGAGCTAAGCCCAGGAGGAAGGGCAGAACAGTGCACGCCCCTCCAGGTCAAGGCTTGAGCATCCTCTCCTTCCGGCCAGGCCCCACTTCCCAGTAGGACACAGTGTCCATAGGCACGTGAGGCTTTTGAAGGACACTCCAGATCCAAACCACACCAGACTGTGCTTGCCCAAGCTGGGTTACCGACCTCTGTGTCCCACTCGCTCACAGAGTCCTTGATTGGGCCCGCACCGCCCTCCAGGAGCACAGTAATGGAAGGTAATAGGTAGGCAGTCCTGTGGGCCCTTGCACACAGAACTATGTCCCATGCAAGGTCATCAAAAACCCAAGAAAGCTATGTGTGCTGTTGCGCGAGAGCCATCCCAGCACCTGTGGGCCTGAGGCAGGATGATCTCAAGTTTTATCCCAGACCCTGTCTCAAAATAGTCAGTAAAAACATACTGGAAGTCAAGCTCAGTGCGAGCATCCTGTCAATTGTCAGGATCACACAGACAACAAAAAAGAAAGAAATAGAGAAAAAAATGCCTCAACACCAGAGCAGGAACGAGCAAGGATCTGCGGCCTCGGAGCAAGGCTGCCTGGAAGCTGTTCCCACCCTTCCTCCCCATGGTAGCGACTGCGTGAGGACAGCCCAGACCTGGGACTCAGACAGAGAGGACCCAGGTCCTCTTTACCTTGTGACTCTGAGCAAGTCAGTCGGCCCTTGAGTCTCCAAATGCACACCTGAGCACCCCTGTTAGTGGGAGGAAAAATACATTTACAGCAGAGAGGCGGGCCAGCAGGGGACACACCTCATGCCAGCCCCCTAGAAACACGCAGGCCTTGTGCTTCCGTCCTCTGTGAGTAATGCTCTGTTGTCCCCACAGGTGGTCCACAAGGCCGTGCTTGATGTGGCTGAGAGGGGCACAGAAGCAGCTGCTGGCACAGTCGTACCTTATCCCTATAGTTTAATACGCCCCACACTGATTGTGACATTCAACCGGCCCTTCCTGATGGCCATCGTCCACACGGACACCCAGAGTGTCCTCTTTCTGAGCAAGGTTGCCAACCCCAAGGAAACCTAGAGCTCCACCCTGAGAGGTGGGACTCCCACTTAGGAACCGGGACAAAGTCTATCTAGAGTGTCACCAGGGCCACCAGCCTTCAAGCACAGAGTGGCTGGGGCATACCTGGTCCTATCTGCTCGGCCTTGAGAGGGGGGACAGTGACCGCCTGTCCCAACATCGCGTGAGGAAGAGGAAGAACATACAACTCCTGCATTCTGCAAGCCTCTAAAGCCAGGACCACATGGACACTGCCAAGACCCACCACCGGCTTGAGCAGTTGCCTGGCTACCTTGTGCCATGGCTGCTGTAGCTTCTGAGTTCGGATTGCTTCTCCCTGGATTGTTCAGGGAGCTGGACTCCGGCAAAGGCTTCCGTCTTTGGCCCTGTGCGAGTGCTGGGATACTTGTCTTAAAGTCGGTTTCCACCCTTCCACTCTTTAATTGATAAATGGTGAGGTTTTGCCAATTCCTGAGACCCTCTCAGGGCCTTTTATTTTCTTGATTACAAATACTTGGCTTCTTTTGAATACTGATCTCTAACCTCCCTGTGCTCTTCGGCCCTAGCACTGCAGGCCGTTCTAGTCTGGCACTGCAAACTTTCACATCTGTTTCTGTTTTCTCTGCCATTTTCTCCTGTTCTTTGCCACGGAGTTGGCTAAAAAGCCACAAACAGTATCCAAGTAACAGCCTGGACCCCGCACTGCCGTGAGATTTCCTCCACCAGATTAAGCAGTCCACTGCCCTCAGTCTCAGCTCCATGAAAAATTTCTGGACAAGGACAAAATGACAACACACCCTCTGCCAGAGCGTAACATGTGTGGTTTTTAGGCCACTTGCCGAAATACCCACAATAGCTCACTTCGCGAGCCTGGCCTTTCCAATCCACACTTCTGCCGGCTTTTTGATCCTCTGATCTCTGACAAGAATCGCCCATCAATCTTGGCCTGGAGAGCCCCAAGTCTTCTTGAGCCAGTATCCCCAAACCTTTCCAAACTCCTGCAAACCAGTTCCAAAGGCTTCCAAACTCCATGGTCAGGTCACAGCAATGACGCCACTTTTCTGGTGTAAATTTCTTAGTTGCTTTTTTGTAGCTGTGACTCAACACCCAACAACCACAAATGAGGGGAAGAAAAGTTTATTTTGCTCAGAGCTCCAGAAGGTCACAGTCTGTTCATGAGGCTGACGACAGTGGAAGGACGTGGCAGAGGTGGGGGTGGAGGCTGCTCCCACCTCATTGCAAACACGAAACCAAATCCAATCAACTCAAGTCCCAACAGGAAGGAAGAAAGTGGCATTTATCCTTCCAAGTCCTGCCCCAGTGATCTGCCTCTTCCGGATCCAACCTCGGCATTCCACCCCTTCCAGGCTGAAGCCCCCACTCCACACTAGCAATCCAATCCGTGTGCCTGTCTTCCACCACACACCCACAGTCCTCCCCTCCAGACCAGGTCCAAGTTCTAGTACCGAAATCTTTAATGCTAATTCTTTTTGCTTTCGTCCAACCCCCAGCCTCTCCACACCTAGGTTCCTCCCCTGACAGCTCGGTGTTCACCTGCCGCCTCTTAGTGCCACCTTCTCAGCCTGTTCCTCCCTCCCCTGTCGCGAGCCAGCTTCACACAAGGATGAGTGGGGTCCGGATCGGTGGAGCAATGAATACCCCTCCAGGCAGGCTTATCAAACTATCTCGTGGGTGGAACAATTTTATTTCTTAACAGCAAGGTTTTTATAATCAAGGGAAAGCAGGATGCATACTTAGAGAGGAGTGCTTGGGAGAGTGTTGACAAGTGAGTCACATATAGTAAATATCCTGAATCAGGTTAAATCACAATATCTATGCATCTACTGGAACATACAGTTCCTTATTGGTGCCCCTGAGCCATTCATCTGACTCAAGAAAATTCCCTAAAACTATCTATGTTTATGACCCAGTGTTTGTGTCATTGGGACATTCCACTCCATATTGATTGATGTCGCCTGACCCATTCCACCTGCATAATAGTATTTCTGGCAGCCTTCTGCCTAAATCCATGAGTCACAAGCCACGGCTCGTTTCCTCCCCTCAATGTCCCCCTTCCTGTCCTGATGTCCTGTCCTCCTCCTGACCATTATTGGGGAAATTCTGTAACCTTCTTTCAGTATCTCTCTCGCTTAACATCCTAATGCTTCTCTTCTACTTCTCTTCTCGATATAAAACTTCGCTTGGACCTCGTGAACCCCCCACACACCCCATGAAGGATCCCACCCCCAGCCATCTTGACCACCTCAGCCATCCCACCCATCCCCTTCCTCTGTGGGCCCCGACCATGCCCCTGCAGGTGGCTAAAGTATGGAGAAATCCTAGGCCGTCCGATTCAGTGTCCAGCACTTCCTCCACTAGGAAATTGTCTTTCAGTCTCTCTCTTCCTTAATATTTTGCGGTTTGTCTGCCCTGATGCGCATGGGTATAACTCTACTGTAATAAAGTAGAAAAGGTATAAAAGGAGATCTCTGTTGTGATATTCACCTAAAATAAAAGTACCATGGTAACCTGTAGAAATAATTCGAAGTATTCATTTAAACCAAGAGAAAAATATTAGTTTAATAATCTTGACCAATACATCAAAAAGTGCGCTTTGATATGATGTAGTTGCTTTATGCCTGCTAATTTGTATTTCTTTATTTCCATTTTATATTTGCATACGCATGAACTACTGATTTAATAACACAGGAATACCGCACATCTTGGAAATGCGTGCCTGCACACATCCCGGGTGACCATGTTTTCCTTTCTCCTAACTGCTCCCTCCCCCCTTCCCATTTTCAGTATCCCCCGCCTTCCCAGCAGTACCTCACCCCTCTTCTCTCTTTTTCTCTCTTACGTTAGGATGTGTGTGTGTGTGTGTGTGTGTGTTTATGGTTGTTTCATGTAAGAGACTCCAATCAATACCTGATCTTCTGAGTCGGGCCCCTTACACTCATGATTATTAGGTGAGCCCCTTTTCTTTCAAATGTTTCACGTTTGTCTCTCCTTAAGGTTGCATAATACTCCATTCTGTGTAACTGTCATGTTGCTTTTATCTGTCCCTCCATTGGTAAGCATGTGGGTTGTCTTTAGGCAGCAGCTACTATGAGTGATGCCGCTACAAACATGGCTATGCATGTGTCATTAGGACACGTTGGCTTCCATGCCTTGGGAGAAATGCCCAGCACAGCTGTGGCTACGTCAAATGAGACTTCTATTCTCAGCTTTCTAAGGCATCCCCCCACTGCTTTCCATAATGGTTGCCCCAGACTGCAGTCCCCCGTCACTGTAGAAACATTTCTTTCCCCCACAGCCTCGCCAACAATTGTTGTTTTTTGAGTTATTAGTGTGAGCCGTTTCACTGGAGTGAGAAGGAGTCTCAGTGTTGCTTCGATTTGCATTTCTCTCACGGCCAAAGACGTTGAATGCTATTTCATACGTTCATTGGTTTTCTTTTTACTTTCTCTTCCGAGAAGTTATCATATCAGTTGCCTGCATATTAATTGGGCTATTTATTGTATATTCTAGATACTAATCCTCTGTCTGAGGCATCACTAGTAAAAAATCTTCCATCTATGTTAGGGGCTGTCTGTGCACGCTGGTGTTTCCTTTCCTGTGCGGAAGCTTTCTCGTTTGATGTAGTCCCATTTGTTGATTCTGCTTGTCCCTTATGATATCCAGCTCTTTGATCCATTTTTATTTGAGTTTAGTAAATGGTGACAGGTACGGACCTAGTGTCATATACCCCCCCGTGTGGGTATCTAGTTTCCCAGCACTGTTAAAGATGCTGTCTTTCCTCTAAGGAGTGATTTTGGTCTCTTTGTCAAAATTCACATGACTGAGGCTGTTTAGGCTCATGCCTGTGTTTTCAATTTGGTACACACATGACAGACACCACCAATTTGCCACGCTGATTGCTATCATTATCCTCTCTAGCTGTACCAGGGGCAAGGTGGGCCCCAAGACCCCACCCAGGAGGTCAATACAAAGAAGCCCTGGATTTTTCAGATTAAAGGTGATTTTACATGGAGATTTATGTTATACACAGTCACACACACACAAAGAGAAATGAGAACACACAATCACAGCTAGATAAACAGTGACTTAAACATAGGCCAATTTGTGAGCTGGATTCCACTCCACAGAATAGTTTCAAAGTTTTCTATATATTTTCTAGGGATTCCCGTGTCTCTCGCTGGGCATTTAATAAGCAGAAAACACACTAGTGAGATGGTGTGGCATGCCGAGTTGGGAGTTTGCCAATAACTGTGCCGACACAGGAAGTATAATAAGTCCACACTACGGGAGTGTCCCGGGCTCACTCCCGCCATGTTATCATAACACTAGGGGGGCACCCACCACTTCCTCAGGAGGAGGAGGAGTCCTTATGGAATAAATAGGCGGCTCGGGAAAATTCAGCACCCCAGGGCAGAAGCTCTGAACCCCACGATCTATACTAGCTCTCCATGAAGGTAAGCATGAGGCTGTTGGGTTAAACACCAAGGGACTGTACCTTCCAGCATGTGGCAAGTCGGGCCTAGAGCTTGTGAAATGGGTGGGGTGGGAGGCAGCCAGGAGCTGGCCCCCCTGTGCTATCCTGGGAGTGAGGGGACAGTTCTGAGACTGCGCTGGCTTGCCATCCTCTAACGGGGACTCTTGTCTGGGTCTCTGCTCCCTCGAGTCTCTGTTCTCACAGAAGACACTTTAGAGTCCTAGGGCGCTTGCTTGTGTGACCGTCAAGGAAAGAGGTGCTGCCCCTTTCCTGGCACAGCGTGCTCCTGTCTAAAGGATGCAGATGTGGCTGTAGCAATGGGCTCACCATGATCTCAGGAACTTGTGGGACCCGCCTTGGGGACAGCAGAGTGACCAACTGCATCTCTGCTCTGCAACAGACAGGCAGACTGCTCAGAAACCGAGGCAGAATATATGGAAAATATTTTTTTCTGCTCCTCTTTAAAAATTGTTGCCACAGATCCAGAGCAACAGCAGTGGAGGGACAGAGAAAATTGCTCCTGTCCCTGGGCTGTCCCGAGGCACTGTCATCACCCTAGGGGACAAGGAGCTTGGCTGGGACTCTGCCCTGCACTCCCTGCCTTCCCTCCCCTGTCCCTCCTCCTTCCCCTCCTCTCCTCCTGCACATCTTCTCCCCTCCCCTTCCCTGCTCACCCCCATGCTCCCCACTTCCTCCCAGCCGACAATCTCCCTCACCACCCCGCTTCCCCTCCTCCTGCCCCCACCTCTCCAGCTGCCCCTCCCTCCTCTGTGTGCTAGGCCAGAGGGCACCTAAGCTGAAGGTGACTAAGCTGTGAAGGGCAGTCATGGGCTTTGTTCTCTGTATCTCGGGGTCCTCCTGAGATGGGTCACACAGCCAAGGAGGTGGTGGCTCCAGGGAAGGCCCGTGACGAGCCTCACACTTGTTATGTTCTTCGCCCTAGTCACTCCAAGTGTTGCACAGAGGTGGCACTGAGGCCCAGAGAGAGGCTGTCACCTGCTTGAACCACACAGCCATCACCAACAGCCCAAGCAATATCCCATCCGGGTCCTGGAAACACAGAAGCCCTGTTGGGATTCCTTCCTAGCGGGAGGTCTTTCCGGGCTTGTGGAGGGACCTGAGGCCACCAGGAGACCGGGCAGGGCCTGAAGGGAGCATCCTGCTCCCACTGGGGTTCAGTGAACTCTCTTCAGGGTGCTGGGCTCCAGGCCCGGCTCCCACTGTGCTTTGTGTCCAATTCAATGACCGCTCAGAAGGAGCAGGCCCACAGCAGAGGCCTGGCCTAGGGCCCAGCGGCTTGGCACCCACAGGCCGCAGAGGTGCTGTGTTCTCTGTTCCATTCCTGGGGTCTGCCTTCGGAGGCTCTTTGGGGACACTGGGAAGCGGGCCTCCTAATTTTTAATCCTTCCGCCTGGGCTCTGCCCACCATGCAGGAGAAGGAGCAGACGCCTGATTGGACTCAGTTTGTACCCATCCCGGCTCTTCCCCCGCAGCTCTGTGCCCTGGCCAAGGCCTTTACCATCTCTGTGCCCAGTTTCCCAATTGGGAAAAGTGGTGACAAGCACAACACAAGCCTCCAAGGGACAAGGTCTGCAGCAGGGGAACCCTACTGTGCTACCTCTGTGGTATATCAAGTCTCCAGCCCTCCTGTGTCATGGAAATCCTGACCATCTTTCTCTTCCATAACGTATCACACTGGTTATGGCAGTGATGACATTATGTTTATTCAACCAAATGAGAAAAACTTCACATCTATTGTGGACATACTGTTAAATAATTTGCATACTACAGGCTCGGAAATATATACATACAATTCAAGAATCATAATTGCAGGGAAATATTTAAAAGCAGAGGTCCGGGACATGAAGACATTCCTGCAACAACCAAAACAGAAGGACACGGGCTGGTGGCCTGTTTAGGGTCTGGAGGCAACGCATTCCCCACTCGGGTTGCTTGGAAGGAAAAAATGCCCTAAAGTGTGATACCGTACTGCTTCATGGGTTGCAGTCAATGGAGAGATGGAGTGGGGAGGGGCCCAGGCCAGGTGCAGGAGGAGTCAAGGTCAAGGCCTGTGGGGAATGGGGCAGGAGAGATGTCCACTTCTTGGCAGGATGCAGAGGGGCCTCCTACCTTCATAACTCCTGGTTTCCAGAGCAGGAAAGAAAGTCTCTTACAAGGGACGTTTGCCAGGGGCCACAAGGAGCACAAAAGGGGTTGGAGAATGAAAGACGTCATCCTGGAAGCCCCACCCCACTCCGTGTGGCCCCTCAGTAGCCAATTCCTAGCTGGGGATTTCCTTTCTCCGTTGTCATGGACACCACTGGCTGCGGAGAAAGGCAATCCCTAGGTAATGGACAAGCGCCAAGGGGGATGAAGATGCAGAGCAGAGAGAGGCTGAAGTCACGGGCCTGAGACTTCATGCACAGGGAGACAGATGAGGGTGGACGGAGCTGGTCCCTGGGGAAGGTGGGCTGAGAGACGTGGCGTCACCAGAAAGTCTCAGAGTGGCCTATCAAGAGCACTGACAGGAGTAGAAAGGCCACTCTTCCCCTGAGCATTAGTCAGCCTTTTTAGGACTATGACATGATACATGGGACAGTTCAACTTGAGGAGGAAAGCTTGTTCCCACGCATCCTGGAAAACTCAGCACCTCATCTCAGCAGAAGGAGGAGGGAGAGGGAAGAATAGCTAAGGCGTAAGGATGTAGCTCATTGTGAAGACCCTGAGTTCAGTCCCCAGCACTACCAAAAGAAAGGAAATATTTATCTTGACTCACAGGTACACAGCCACGTGATGTGGTTGCTTTGAGCCTGTGGCAAGACAGTATGCTATAGTAGTGTGAGCGGCAGAGAAGAGGCGTCAAGATTTGACCCTGCAGCCCATTCTAGGGGTGGGAAGCCGAGCTAAAGATTGGTGATTTGAGTGAAATGAGTCAGACACAGATTAAATATGTTAAGTATTAGATAGTTTCTCTGATTTGGGAAACCCAAAATACAGGCATTCTATAGAACCACATCGCGTGATAGTGGGAGTTGGCGGCGGAGGGGGTGGGAGGGCCAAAAATGGGAAGGGATTGTAAAGTTGATGTGATGTGTATGTGCACAAAATATCAACTTCATTGTAAATAATATGTATTCCGTATAAATATTAATAAAACGGTGGGGAAAAATAATAGTGTGAGCGAGTGGCAGAGAAGGCCTGCACCCTTCATAGTGGTCGGAAAGCGAACAGGCAGAGAGGAAGGGTCAACATCCCCTTCAAGGCCACTTCCCCAAGATCTCCTGTCTTTCCACCAGGCCCCACCTCCTAATCCTCCTTAAGCTCCCACTAGTGCCACCAAGTGGTGATTAGCCATTACCACATCAGTCTTCGCGAGCACTAAAGGTCCAAACCACAGCACTGCAGAGGGAGGATTTTCCTCACTGACCCTCGCAGTGCCTCCCGTACAGAGGGAACATTGACAGTGTGTGCATGTGAGTGTGTGTTTGTGTGTGCGTACGTGTCTGTAGGTGGGAAGGTATCATCAAAGCGTTTGCTCCTGAGTCTGAAAGTTCCCTTGGTAGCAATAGAAAAAAAAAGTCCTGAGAGTGTCTTTTCCATATGAACGAATTCCTGACCTCCTGACTCTAGGCCCCTCGGCTGCTGGTCTCATGGCTGTCTCCTGGCTGGGGGTGCTGCACCCCGCCCGGTGAGGCCTTGTCCTGCTCTCCTCTCTGGCCCTAGTGTTGAAGGAGCCTGGCGCTGCATTCGGGCTCAGCCTGTCTGGGAACTGGGCCTGAATCTGCCAGCTAAAGGCTGAGTCCTTCTCTTAAAGGAAGCCTGGGGCCCAGATCTTCCAGCGGCTCCCTTCTCCCTCTTAGGCCTCCTGTTGCTATTCTGATCCATCGTTAGACAGAGGCGACTGGTGCACAAAAGCACCGACCTCAGAAAAATGTCCATGTCTCCATGTGGGGCTGAATGGGGGTTCCCAGGTGAAGAAAGAGGGCCTGGAGCCTGCCCTCCTGGTGTCTTCAGCCCTGTGGGCAGGACAGATTAGTGAACACAGATACGACGGGCACACTGGAATCTCCATACTGCTTTCCATAATGGTTGTACCAGTTTACAGTCCCACCAACAACGTATGTGTGTTCCTTTTTACCCACAACCTCACCAGCATTTGTTCTTTTCTCAGTTCTTGATGCCAGTCCTTCTAAGGGAGTTGGATGGTATCTCAGTGTCATAAAACTGTTAGTTCTATGTCCTGTGATTTGTACCACTATTAGAATAAAGGCAAAGGGGGGGGGGGGGACAGAGATTAAACTATGCACAGCTAGGATCCTCTAGGGAAATACTTATTTGGTGTTTAATAATATCAATAAAATATACTAAGGTGCAATGTGCTATTGTCATTTTAATGTCTTTTCCCCTAATTCTTAGAAAATGAAATAGTGTGTGAGGTATCCAAAAGCTGACAGTGGCTTCATCTCTAAAATAACTGAGTCAGCCAAGCTTGGTGGTGTGTGCCTGCAATCCCAGTACTCGGAGAGGCTGAGGCAGGAGGATCATGAACTCAAGCTCGGCCTGACCAATGTAGTGATTGAGTAAGACCCTATCTCAAGATAAAAATGCTTTCTTTAAAAAAAAAAAAAACCTGGGAGTGTTTCTCAGTGCAAACGCCCTGGTTCAGTCCCTAATGCAATAAATAAATAAATAAATAAATAAAACCTCTATCCACTGATGAACGTATGTTCCTTCTATCCACTGATGGACATATGTTCTTTCTTTCTTTAGTATTCTTTATTAGTCTGCATTTGAGAAATTGATGCATTTACGTATCACATCTTGATCATTTTTACATGACAGAAAAAATTATTTTAGGACAAGACTGTGCCGTATTCCCCAGAACTGAGAGCGCCTTCCTGAGCATGCGGTAGGCACGGCACAAGAAATGAATGATTGATTGAATGAATGAATAAAAGAGACCTGGGGGTCTCATAGCAGTCCCCGGGTGCAGGGAAGTCTCAGAGACTCTCCAGAAGGTCTCACAGTCATCACGCTGTGGGGAGACATTGCAGGGTTCAGGGTGGCACTGCCAACTTGAAGAAAGGGTCAGGACATTTTCCAAAACTCATCACCCAAGGTCCTGGGAGGCAGGAACTACAACTTGGGCATCTCTGTGCTCCTATGGCATGCCTGGCACACAGGAGGTGTCCAGAAATGAGTGCAGGACAAGAGAACGTAACCTGGGGCTGGAGGAACGGCATAGCAGTTAAAGCACTTGCCTAGCAAGTGCAAGGTTATGAGTTCCATTGACCCAGCTCCACATAAAGCCTGGCGTGGTGGCGCTGGCCTGTAATCCCAGCACTTAGGAGACTGAGGTAGAAGATTTGCCACGAGTCCAAGGCCAGCCTGGACTATATAGTGAGCTCAGGACCAGCCTGGGCTACAGAGTGAATCTCTATCTCATCCTCCGTCCCAAAAAGACAATTAAACCACAAGATGACGGAGCTTCACTTTGATTTGCGCAGGCTTTTTCAACTAGGATAAAACACCCATACACGTCACTACGTAATCCCAGTGTCAGAGCAGCCTTGCGTCCCCTGGCTTGGCTTTGAGTTGTTTTGTTTCGTTTCGATTTGGTTTGATTGCAGTACTACAGATCAAACCCAGAGCCTTTGCTCTTTATTTAGCTTTGTACCCAGACCCCCCCCCCCCTTTTTTTTTTATTGAGACAAGGTCTCCCCATGCCACTAACTTGAAATCCTCCTGCCTCAGCCTCCCAGGGTGCTAGAACAACCACACCCTGCTCCCTGGATGTCCTGTGTTTGTGTGGACTTATACTGGGCGGGTGGGGGGGGGGGGGCAGGTTGTTTTTCTGTGCTGAGACTGGACCTTGGGGCAAAGGGCAGCCTCGGTTCAGCCTGTGCGCATCTGAAAGTCCAGCTGGTCACATCCCTTCCTGCAGGGACAGACTTCTGTGTCGAGGGCCAAGCTGAGTGTCCCCAGCTCCTCCCAGAGCTCATGGGCACGCGGAGCTGGAGAAAAATAATCTCTTCAGGTGAGTGTGGGTCATGGGTGGGGGTAGCAACCTGCCCTCTTGTTACCACACCTCACACGCACGCGCGCACACACACACACACACAATCTTGAGCACACTAGCACCTCTGCTGAATCCCTACCCTCTCCAGTTGCTGTTGCCTCCTCCAGGAACCCTTCTGGGACCTCCGCTCTCCCAAAGGCCTCCTTCAGTGTGTCCCTTCACCCTTTGCTCCCCAGTTGGTGATCAAAACCTGCCTCTCTGTCCCCTGGAGAGCTGGGCAACTCCCGCAAGGCGGGCTCCAGACAGCCACTATCCTGTCCTGACTGCCTAGTATCTGTGTAGCAAGTGGGTCCAGCCAGTCTCTGGGCCTCAACTGTCCCGCTGCACAACACTCAGACTGGACCAGGCGTCTTTTCAGCTCAAAAGCTCTGTAGTTCGGGGGACCTCAGAAGAACCTCGGTCACCACCATGTCTTATCCAACACGCACAGTGCAGCATCAATCAAAGGAACGAGAGAGCCAGACAGGACACGGGACAGGAGGCAGGCTCAGGACCAGCCTGGCTACGCAGCACGCGCCCCCTGCTGAGTCTCCAGGTCCAGCCCCCAAACACAAGCTTCCCCCGGGGGTGAGCAGCCACATGGTGTCCCCAGCATGCAGCTCTGGTCTCAGCCCACAGCAGACTTTAGATGAATATTTATGTAGTGATTGACAAACTGAATGTATGTTAACAAGACGAGGGGTCGAGGCTCTGACTTCTCAGCAAAGCCGCGGTGTTGATGGAAACCATTTCCCGGATAAGCAGACAATGGACACTGGAGGTGCCCCCGCCAATGAGCTAATTCCACGCAGCAGATCTCTCCAGGCAGACAGGGCAGGGAACCGAAGCTCAGACAGGCCCCTCCTCCCCTGAGGGACAAGGTCACATGGAAAGTCAGCAGCAGGACAGGGAGGTATACTGATGGTCAGTCCTGTCAACAATTAACCCGAACCCGGAGTGACAAGCAGGGACTCGTGGGTTGCCGCAGGGGGAGCTGGGAATGTCCCCAAGCTGGGCCTAGGAAGTGCTTGTGCTCTGAGGGGAGGCTGGTGCCTTGAAGGGAGCTCTCCAAAGGGCTGACCACAAGCCGTCCGTGCGTCTGCTCTGTGCTGAGCACGAGGACCCGAGAGGCTCCTGGACAACTGAGGCCTGCCCTTGAGCTGCTCATCTTCCAGTGCGAAACCAGGCAGATAGTCCATACCAATCCAGAGGGACGCAAGAAACACACAGCAGGGTGTAGGGCTGGCACAAGGGCGGCAGGAGGTGTCTCTGACGTATGAGCAGGGAACTGGAGGCGAGAAGCAATTTTTGTTCTAGACACCTGACCACAGGTGGCAAAGGTCCTGAGGCAGAAATAAGCTTGATGGGTTTTAGAGTAGCAAGAAGGCCACAGCAGTTAGAGCAAAGAGACGAGGAAGAATGTTCAGAGATGGGCTGAGGAGCACTGGCACGGACCAGGCCAGGTGGACCCTTCTTTCCAGATCATAGGCTGGGGAATATAGGATTTCTCCCAAGCATCATGGGGCCGTGGGATATTTCGAATACCGAGTAAAGAAATCTGAAGTTTTTTGTTTATTTGTTTTATTTCTGTGGTACTAGGGATTGGGGCCAGAGCCCCACTGACCTGCATCCCCAGCACACTTTCCAGTTTAATTTTGGGATGCTAAATTGCCCAGGCTGAACTCAAACTTCTGATCCTCCTGCTACAGCCTCCCAGCGTGCTGGAATTATGGGCCTATGCCACAAGGCCTGGCTGATCTTTTGTTTCCAAAAGAAAACAATTGATAATGCCATGCAGAACCAGGTCAGGCTTTTCTAAAATAGATTTCAAGCTCACCGAGGTCTAAAAGTCAGAACCATTAGAAGGGAGGCACAGGGTATCCCAAGTATCCCGGGGTAGCACAAGGTGTCACTTCCTGGGGGTCATCAGCCCTAGGCCTTGGGGTGGGAATGGGGGAGTCAGCTTGGTCCCCCAGCATTTCAATATCTACAACCCTGTGACACACAGATTCTTAGTTCTATCCCCTGAAGCAAAAACCTCGGACACCTAAGGCCACTAGCCCAGGCCACCTGTACTCCTGTACCTGAGGCATCTCCCATACTGTCTTCCTCACAAGCCCTCTGCAAGTCCCAGAGCAGGGACAAGATGCAGGATCCAGATGGGCTCAGTGGTCCAGGCACGGTGTGCCCACCTGTAAACCCCTCTCCCCGGCAGGCTGAGGCAGATGGATCGAAAGTTGGAGCCCAACCAGGGCCACTAGTCACGGTCTTCGGGCCCCCTTCACTGTCGCCCAGACTTGGCTCAAGTCCGCCAGCTGCCGGACTTCGGGCAGGTGACTTTGCCTTCCAAAGCCTCAAATTTCTTATCTGTCAAACAGGGAGGTAGGGAGAGGACTGTGACTTCTGGGGAGGATCTGCAAAGGGCCTGGCACAGAGCAGACACTCTGGAATCTCATGGGTCACTATTGTCATCTTTTTCCCAATTTTTTTTCTCTTTTGTGTCTCGTCCTAGTACTGAGCTTAAGGCTTTCCCACTGGACTCTGTCTCTGGTCCATTTTTAAATTTTTTTTTTTATTTTGAAACAAGGTCTCACTAAGTCCCTAAATTGTCCAGGCTGAGATTGAGCTTGCAGTCTTCCTGCCTCAGCCTCCCAGAGTGCTGGGGTTACAGGCCTGCACCACTGGACCTGCCTTATTCTTTGTAATAGTGTGTGTTGGTAATGCATAATAATTATAGTCGACCTGGGGATTATTATTATTATAAGTAACTGTGTTCCAGGTCACTGCTGCCTTCTGACCAAGGACTCTCGGCCATGGAGACCCCTCGGTGGTGGCCGCTGATCACTGCAGCCATCGTGGCTGCAGCTCACTGTCTGGCCCTGAGTGACAAAGGAGATCTCCCCGTCCCCGGGTCCCAGGACAGCACGCCCAGGCCAGCGCTGCCCTGCCACAAAATTTCCGTGAGCAACATAGACTTTGCTTTCGGGCTATACAGACAGCTGGCTCGGGCCGCACCGGGGGAGAACCTCCTCTTCTCCCCAGCCAGCGTCTCCACAGCCATGGCCTCTCTGGCCCCGGGGTCCCCGGTGGCCAGCAGGGCCCCGCTCCTGGAGGGTCTGGGATTCAACCTCAGCGAGGTAACTGAGGCGGAGGTCCAGGATGGATTCCGGGACCTGAGGCTCAGGCTGCCGGCTCAGGACTCCCGGCTCCTCCTGGCCGTGGGCCAGCGCAGATTCGGCAGCCCAGGCTCTGGGACCACCCAGGACCTGGGAGATGTTCGGAAACATGTGGACGACTACGTAACAAAACAGACCCAGGGGAGGCTCGGGGCCTGGGGAGAGGACCTGGCGTGTGACACCACAGCGGTTCAGGTGAACCCCATGTTCTTCAGAGGTAAGGGGGTGCGTGCGTACCCAGCACGAGCTCCTTCGGGGTTGGACTCACCTGATCCCAGGGTTGCTCCCACACGTAGGAAGCTTCCCGACCTGTCTCAACGTAGAGACAAAGGACACGTGTTGTCTGCTGGCTCCTTCATATGTCTATTCGAACGCCTCCAGTGATGGGGAAATAATGACCTACATTTTAACACTATTAATATTTATTGAGTTTGTTTTCTAAATGAGAGTTTTCAACTTTTAGCGTGTAGAAGAATCTCTGGAGAGCCGGTCTGAAGCACAGGTAACCCCCAGACACCACCAAGCGATTCTGATTCAGAGGATGTGTCTCAGACTCTAGACTCTGCATTTACAGAAGGTCCCTTCCCCCCAACGCACATAAGTGATTCTGCCACAGGAGGCTAGGGCATCACCGGGAGCAGCCCCAGAATAATCTAGAATGAAGGAGCACAGATTTCTTTCCTGGGTCAGGCCAGGGGGTGTGGATGGGACTACAGCAGGAAGAGGCGTGGAGGGGGGGGTGGGAGTGGCCTTTATTTTTCTAAAAGCACTGATAGGCTGTGTGTTTCCGCCCTCATGTCCATGTGTGTTCACACCCACAACCTCATTCTATCCTCTTGCCGGAGTGAGACCTTGAGGTCCATCTCAGCAGACAGAGCTGAAATTAATGCTTCCGTTTTACAGAAAAGAAAAAAGATTTGAGTGTTCTGAGTGAATCCAGGGCCTCCGTACTACAACCCCAGCCCTTTTTATTTTGAGATAGGGTCTCAATAAAACTCTAAATTGCCCAGATTGGGCTCAAACTTGCAATCCTCCAGCCTCGGCTTCTCAGATAGGCCTGTACCATTGGGCTCTGCTAGAAAATATTTTTTAAATTTGGAAAACTTATTTATCTGAAGTAGCGAAGTATCACTCAAATACACATTTATGAATACACGTGGCACTTACATATAAGTGTGTTTACACACACAAGTGTATGGATTGTGAAGTTCTTATTAACATACTAGCACTACATATATTCAATTTTTAAAATTCTGATCAAAACCCAATAATGCAGACATGATTTCATCCCCCTCGAGATGAGGAAACTGAGGCCCCGTGAGTTTGCCATCAGAGCCTCCCTGTTAAGCCCACATCGACCTTCAGAAGAGCCGGTGACACTTTTTTTTCATTACCCATCTTCCAGAGAGATTACGGAGATGAGCCAATGTGTTCGTCAGATTCTGGTCTGTAACAAAATGCCTCAGTCAGTGGACTTGTAAAGAGAAAAGCTTCCTTTTGACTCACGGTTTCAGAGGTTTCAGTTCATGACTCTTTGGCCCCAATGCAGCAGGCCAGTGGCAAGGTAAGAGTGAGCGGCAGAGCAGAGCAGCTCCCCTCATGGCCAGGACGCGAAGAAAAGAGAGAAGAGATGGCAGGTGCCACTTCCCCCTCAAGAACACGCCCCCAGTGCCCCAAAGACCTCCCACTAGATCCCGCCTCTTAAAGGTCCCAACACCTACTCATAGCACTGCCCTGCAGACCAAGCCTTTAATACAAGGGACTTTCAAGACCCCCGCGGCAGAAGGCAGCCACGAGCTTGGCTTGGCGTCTGGGGTGTGGACTTCAGGACCGGCACCCTAGGGGACTCTCCCTGCCGCTACAGGGTTTCAGAAAGGTGGCCACAGGCCCTCTGGCCCTCCTGGAGATTGCACCAGCCTTTCTGTTTCCTCAGCCCCATGGGCACAGCCCTTTGACCCTCACGCCACCAGCCTGAAGAAGTTCTTTGTGGACGAGCACAGGGCTGTGCAGGTGCCCATGATGAAGCAGAAGGCCCGCCTGCGCTTCTTTCACGACCCGGAGCTGCAGGGCAGCGTGCTGCAGATGGACCATGCGGAGGACGCCACCACCTTCTTCGTCTTCCCCAACCGGGGCAAGATGGCGCAGCTGGAGGACGCGCTGCTGCCGGAAACGCTGATCAAATGGGACAGTCTGCTCAGGACAAGGTAGCGGGCTCACCGCAGAGCCCTGGGGAGCCCCCCGTGGTGTGCTGTCCCCTTCAGGGATGTCGTCACTCCCCCGGCTCTGTCACCTCTCTGTGCTTGTCACCTTGGGGTGGTGGCGTTGGCTGCCCCAGCATCGTGACCTCAGGGTGAGGTCCCAGGCCTCCCTGAAGGTAGCGGGTTGGGGTGTGTCAAGGAGCACGGGCAAGAGTCCAGAAGCCAGGGCCGACCCAGCTAGGCTGTGGTCATGGTAGCGCCTCAGGCCACTGTTGTCCCCTCTCTGGGCTTTGGTTTTTCTCTGTGATAGAGAGGAAGTTAGAAGGACAGGGACCCTTAAGCCCCGAGAAGGAGGAACTAGTGCCCATTGTATACCAGCGGGTGACACGTGGTGCCCCTAGTCCCGCTGCCATGCCGACTCGGGCTCAGCTGTGTGTGAATAGAGGACCGCACAGACAGGCGTGGCTGGGAGAGCTTGGGGGAGTTTGCAGGATCAAAGCCCAGAGAGGAGGGAGGCATGGCTGGTCCAGGGAGCCAAGGAGCCCAGGCTGTCCAGGCTGGGCCAGGAGAGCTGGGGACACAGGGGGAGGAAGAAGACTCTGGCGGGTGGCCAGGGCTGGGGCCCCAGGCCCGACGCACAGCTGGCTGGCTGGAGGGAACCTGTGCAGATGATGCCTGGGAGGTGGGGTGCGTTTTATAGGACTCTCTGCACCCAGTGGACAGGGGGTGGAAGACAGGAGGAGAGAGGAGGGGCTGGGACCGGACGGTGCGTGCCTGACCCCACAGTCACTTCTGGGGTCACCACAGCAAACCCATCTCTGTCGCTCCACAGAGAACTCGACTTCTACTTCCCCAAATTCTCCATTTCCAGCACCTTGAGCCTAGAGAGTCTCCTCCCCGCGGTGGCCGTGGGTGGAGGCTTCCTGGGGCAGGCCGCCCTGAATGTCTCTAAGGTGAGTTGGGAACAGGGCTGGAGAAGGGACCCTTAGTGCTATTTGTGTGTGTGTGTGTGTGTGTGTGTGTGGTACTGGAATTGAACTCAGGGCCTTCTCACCGACACCCCAGCCCTTCGTTCATTTATTTGCTTACTTATTTTGAGACAGGGTCTCACTGTATTACCCAGGTGGGATTCAAACTTGGGATCCTCCTGCCTCAGTCCCCTAGAGTCCTGGGATCACAGCTGTGTTCCACCATGTCAGGTGGGCTTCTTAGTATCATTTTACAAACCCTGGAAGCTGCCCAGTACCTCCCTCCTCAAGGACAGAAGATGCTGTTTGCTTTGACTTTGCAAGTGGCTGTTGCTTCCCTGTGTCATCCCCACCGCTGCCCAGGAGCTATGACAGGACCCTGGGGGTTCCTGGGGAAAAAGTCACCCTTACTGAGGGAGACGGCTGTCAGAGACGGGCACACCCACTCCTGAGGTGGGCAAACACAGAGGAAGCTTGCTGGGGAGGTCATTTTGTGGGGGACAGCTTGGGAGAGTGGTTAGTGTTCCAGAGACCTAGAAGTCCTACATCTGGGTGCAGCTGAGGCCCTGAGAGAGCCTGTTGGTACTTCTGATGGCCCTGGACCCAGTCTTGAAGCCAACAGGAGAAGTTGCTCTGAGATGCTGAAAACATGGAGAGTAGCAAGAAGATATTGTTGTTTAGAAAGATCGAGAAAGGACAGAGCAGAGAGGACACAGGCAGAGAGACGTCATGAGAGGTCACAGAAAGAGCAAAAACAGGGTGAATGAAGCAAATCGGGCAGCTGGGGCTGGCAAGAGGCCCTGCACCTTCCATGCTCCGCCCTCATCCCCTTCTTGGGAACATTCATCAAGCTCTTCAATATGCCCGGGGCCTTGCCAGCGCCTCCTAGTGGACTGACGAGGTCGGTGCCATTGTCCCCGCTGTATATATAGATCAGGAATCTGAAACTCAAGAGTGTCTTCATCCGTTTTCTGCTTTGATAACAGAATGCCACAGGTATGGCAATTAATAACCAATAGGATTGTGTTCTACGTGTGCTGCAAGCCTGAGGGGCTGCATGTGGCGAGGGGCTGCGTCTTGTCATCTGTCAACACAGTGAAAGGGCAAAGGGACAAAAGAAAGAATAAATACAGGACTGAACTCACTCTTTACCTAGGAACCTACTCTCGCAATAACTCGCCCACTCCCACGGTTTCCCTACCGCCTTGACTTAACTTCCTCATCCAGCCCTGTCCTCTACTCTGGACACAACTCCAAAGGGCCCTATGAGGTCCCTAGGTGCCCGGTAACCCTCCCCTTCCTATCGCAGGGCAGATATTTTTCAAACTACCCGCCACATCCTTCCCCAAGTCTAAATATGCAAACCTTACCATCCTCAAGGTCCTATAGAATGTGTGTTCCTTCCTCCATGAGGCTGCCTCTGACACTGCTCCCATCCTGGACACCTGAGGCAGGAATAAGTCTCCCTGAGTAGCTCTCCACTCTTAGCTTCAGTGTCTCCTCTTCCCTGGCAACCGTTGAGCGTGCGTGAGTCATTGCCATCTGCGTTCATAGCCTTTCCTGCACACATGTACGCTGAGGACTCAGTAAACGTTGACCTCATCCATTCATGAATGAGTGATGCGCTGAGAGAAAATAAGTTATCTAAATGAAGTGATTGAATCAGGAAGTAAGCAGGGGATCAGAGAGTTGATGGGGGAGAAAAGGGTAGACAGATGCTGGCCTGGTTTTCTATTGCAGCCAGGATGGCACAATGCCAGCCATGAGAACTTAGACAGGTGGCCTGAATGGGCAGATGGGCAGTAGACAGACAGTCATGGGCAGGGAGATAGGACAGGTGGGTAAATGGACAGACAGGAGGAGGGTGGGTAGAGGATGATGGGTAAGTGGGCTGGTGGACGGGTACATGAACACAGTGGTGGATACGTGCAGGCATGGATGGGAAGATGGGGGACAGGCTAGTGGGGAGATATGGCTTTCTAAGTGCATGGACAAGTAGATAGGTAAGTAGGCCCATGATGGGGGTAATTTTTTAAGAGTAGCGTGTGGATAGACAGGTGAATTTTTCAAAGGGTACATGTGATCCCCTTGGTGGTCTAGTGGCTAGGATTTGGACTCTCAAAGAGTCCATAGGACAGATGGTTGGGGAAGTAGACATGAGTATGGTCTTGTGTAAAGGGGTAGAGAGAAAATTGGTACGAAAGTAAAGGCTTAGCTGGTCCCTCCCATGGGGTAGACTGATGGTTCCAGAATTTTCCTCACAGGTGACTCACAAGGCCAGGATGACCCTGGATGAGGAGGGCTCAGAGGCTGCTGCTGCCACTGTCATTCAGCTGTCTCCCAAGCCCCACCCGGACCTTCAGCCACCAGCCCCGTCTGGCCCTGAGCTCAGCCGGCCCTTTCTGGTGATGACATTCCACACTGAGACGGGCAGCATGCTTTTTCTGGGGAAGGTTGTGAACCCACTGGGGTAGTGTGCCCTGAGGCCTGCCAGGTGACCCAGAGGGACAAGAGACAGTGAGCGGGACTGAGACATCAGTCAAGACTCTGTGTTATCTGGAGACATCACCAGGTTGATGAGGACACCCCCAGTCTGAGACTCAGCATCTTTGTCTGCAAGTGAGATGGGAATGTTCTTGTGTGGCGATAGGACAGACATGCCCGTAAGCCTTCCTTCAGCCAGGACAGCGACCACGCACCAGTGTTCCATGCCAGGGAGCAGCTGCAGCAGAACTTCCTGTCATCTGAAATTGCAGATATCTTCTTCCTGGGTGTTGTTTCCATGGTAATCTCAGAAGGATAGACAGTAAGAGGGATCAAGGTCACACCCACTGTGCACAGAAGTAGCCACCACTGAGTGAGCACCTACTATGGACCAGGGACTTTATACACTTCTCATTTAACACACCTTCTCACAACAACCCAACAAGCTAAATATCAGGTGGATGGACTTGTCAGCCTTCCCATTCCTGGACAAAATACTTGACACCTACAACTTTGGCTCCCGGTTGTAGGGGATTTGGTCTGTAGTCAACCAGATCCAAAGCAGGAGCAATATGCTGGTACAAACCTGTGTAGTTCACGCAGCCAGGAAGCAGAGCCGGGAAACAGCACCAGAGAGGAAGTGTCAGGGTCCAGGTGTAGCACCTAGGGCCACACACATGGCCCTCTCAAGCACACCCAAAAGGGTATTTTACTAATTCCCTGTGGCTCTCCAGCCAATTAAGTTGAGAGTACAAAATTGCTTACCCTTGGCATGTGTTATGGGTTGGATCTGGAATGTTCCCCAAAAGCCTCTTGTTTGGGGAAGGTGATTGGAACGGAGAGGTCAGTTAGATCAAGCAGATTAATCTATGGGTTCTGAATGCTTTTGGGCGGTGGGGCCTCGTCAGGAGGGTGTGATGGAGAGATATATCTCTGCCTTTAGTTCCTTCCCGACTTCCCTCTGCCTCCAGCCGCAATGTCATGAGCAGCTGTCCCAGGCCAGGCCGTTCCACCAAGCCCTTCCACCATTGCCAGCCAACCCCTGCATGAGAGGACAGATCTCTGGACTGCAAACTGCAGCAAATCTCTCCTCCCTTACTTTGTGGGTCTCAGCAGTGAAAAAGTGACTAAGACAGCTTATTTTTATAAACCCCTGATTCAACTTAATACTATTTTTTCCTCTCCATAGCTGAGGACCAGAGAAGTTGAGAGACATGCCCAAGGTCACGCAGCTAGCAAACAGCAGAGCAGGGACCCAGGGGCTTCATTTCAAAGCCTTACTTCTTCCCAGCCTCGTTTATTTTGATAAACTGAGAATTCTCAGACCTGACTATGTGCACAGGCCTTTGTGTATCAACTCAAAAGGCCAGGGACGGGACCTGAGGGCCTATGTTCTCATAGTCCCAGTGATTGACACCCAGTGACCACACCTTCAGTAGTAGGTACTAAATGCTCTAGTCCCTGTGAACCTGGAGGGGTAAGTCATGTCACCAGCAGAGTGGAAGGGTAGCACTAACTCCTCCGTCCACTTGTGGAGCTCAGCAAGATGTTACTAACATCTTCCTGATGCCGGGAGACAGAGCTTGCGTTGGGGCCACATATCATGGTATATGGGGGACAACCAGGGTCCTGAATAAAGACCTATTATCCATTTTCAGCAAACCATGGTGTTTCCAACTATCTGTAGGTCACTTACCCACTGTGCCTATGACTTGGCCGCCAGCTGGCTCCAGCTCGTGGGTCTCCAGCTGCAGAGAAGTGAGTCTCACAGGCCTGGGGACCAGACACACCAGACGTGTGCCAGTCTCATAGCTGGTGCGGAATAGGGTTACAGAGTGTTGACTACCAACTTGGCTAAGCCCAGTAGACCCTAATGCAAGTTACAGTCCTGGATTATTGAGAGGGGCCTCGAAGTCAATGGCAAATGTTTTGCTAAGAGATCAAAGAAGAGAAATCATGGGCACAGGAAGTCCTAAGAAATGTAACCACCCTCCTGTAGAGCCACTGTAGCTGGAGAGAGCCAATCTAAGCTGCACGTTCTCATGTCAGCTGTCTACTACATTCCAGCTGAGCTCCCACGAGAAACGACTGACTCAGAGACCCAAAGCAGATCTTCAAAGATGGCACCAGGCAGCTTCTGTTCCATACAAATACTCAGCCCTCACATGTAGCAAAAAGCCCAGGGGACAGGCCACATGTCTCCTCCATGATGTACCTTCAGTACCTGAGCTGCCCAATGCTGTGGGCCTACACAACTCTCAATTGTAACCTCGCTTCCCAACCCTGAGGTCAGCGATGCTCTGTTCCTTGAGTCCCTGAGGACTCCAGGCCTGGAGTCCTGTCCGTTTAGGCCATCTAAGGGCTCGTTCCTAGCCCAACTGAGGCCAGCAGCTCACGGGGCCCTGCCCAGCGTGGTGCCTGCCCTCAGAGGCCCAGTTGCTCCCAGGGCCCCAGCCCGTCCTTCTGGATTTCTGACCACTCCCACCTACTCCTAGGGTTCCTATTCGAGGCCCCATCACTACCTGGGCCTCCATGAGGACTGCTATACTGGTGATTCTGTGTCCCCTGCCTCCCCCTGTCCCCACCTAAGGAACTTGTTTCCTCCTTCTCTCTGATCTGGCCAGGCCTCTGCCACACCCACATGCCAAGGGACGATCCAACCCAACCCTCCTCACAGTATCACCATCAGGAAGGGCCTCTGGCCGTGTGGCAAGATGACTCTCCATCCCAAGACCCCAGTTCCTACTACAGACCAGCACAGGCTATATGGGGACAAAGTGTCCTCTGCACGCAAGGGAGCCAGACCTGTCCCAGCCCCCAAGGAGCTCACAGCAGAGAGGAGAGGATTGCACAGGGCACAGCCGGCTGGAATACAAGGTAACCGAGGCTATGGCAGAGGCAGAGAGGAGAAAGATTGTGGTTCCAGAAGCACAAAGGAAAAGCAGAGTGGCACTCCAGAAAGGCCCCAGGAGCCAGGAGGCTGGGTGGGAGCTGATGCCATCCACTAGCTGCGTGACTCTGAGTCAGTGGCTTGATCACTGTGAGCCGCGTCCCCCGTCAGGGCACGGAGGCCATGGTGAGGCTCGCCGTGGTTGGGAGCTCTTTCAGACTTGAGGTGTCTTCAGACAGCCCTTCAAATACCTTCTCAACCCGGGCCCCTCAATTGGACAGCTGCGGACACTCGGGGACAGAATGGGCAATAACTTCCTTTTCTAAGCCCCTCAAACAGAAGTATTGTCCCCCAAGTCCAACAGCACCCTCCAACAGCACACTGCTCTGCACCTGAGCCTGCTCTCCTGGGTGTGTCCAATTTTCACGTCTGCCTCTTGTGCCTGCCACAGACAGAGCCATATCCAGGCCACCTCTGGGGGGGACAGTGATAGGGTCCGGGTGGCTGGGACCCGAGCAGTCCTGGTCACTTCAACATTAGGAGCAGAGAAGAGTCAGGGGCAGTAGGCCAGTAAGACAGAGACAATGTCGGTCTTGACACACACGTGCACATGTATGCACACACGCACACGCATGCATGCACACACAAGCACAGGCTGGGTCAAAAGGCACATGGCAGAGGAAGGCAGTGGGAAGACAGGAGAGAAAATTTCACAGGCCCAAAGCCCAACAGGAGAAAGTGTTTCCAAAGGCAGCTGGGAGCTGGCCCCTGGCCCTCAGTCCTGCCTCTTGGCAGCTTCAGAGGTCTCCTTGGGGAAGGGGAGGAGGGCGTGCGGGCAGCGGCTGGAGTGGATCTTCCCAAACCAGCCTTGGCATGAGCCCTGATTGCCCCGAGCCTGGGGGAAGGCTGCCCGGCACCGCGGTCCAGTGTGGGCCTCGGTTTACAGGCCCCACATGCCCGCTAGCCAGGAGGGGCCCAGGGGTCACCGGAGCCCTTCGCTGGTGGGCTCTGCGCTCTGCCTGCTGGATCCCAGGTTGGCAAAAGGCAAAAGAGAAAAGCCCCAACTCCCCTGCCAAGTGAGGTGACCCAGGCAACTTCCCCTCTCTCTCTTCCACTTTGTACAGCTCCAAATGGTGCCACAATATTCACAAGGAACTAACTCATTGTGTAGAATTGAAGCTTCACACCTTCTGAGCGCCAGCCCCCACAGTCCCCTAACCCTCTCATCTCGTCCACTCACAGGAGGTTTAGGAACCTCACGTCAGTGGACTCACATATACTTGCCCTTCTGGATCTGATCAATTTCTCTCAGTAAGATGCCCACCAGGGTCATGTTGTGCATTTCCGTATTTCCTCCTTTTCCAGGCTGAATAATGTTCCATATATATTGATATATAGTGAAAGACAACAAACAGAATGAAAGAAAATATGTGCAAGACAAATATTTGGCAAGGGGTTAATATAAAAACACATGAGGATTTTCTATACCTCGATGCCTCAATTGAAAAAAAAAAAAAAAAAAAGCAAGGAGCAGGACCAAAGAGTCAGGATGGAATCTGTCTCCAAAGGCACCAATGGCCAAAAAGTATGTGAAAAGAGGTTCGATGTGACGAGTCACTGAGGAGATGCACATGAGCCATCACCTCACACCTGTGACGACAGCCAGTGTCGAAAGAAGATACAATAAAATGATAAAATATAATGGAAGACAACAAAATACTGAAAGGTCACAAGTGCTTGTGAGGTTGTCGGGACACTCGAACCCTCGTTCGTTCGCTGTTGGTGGGAACGTGGAATGGGGTGGGTGCTAGGAAAACAGGGTGACAGCTTCTTCAAAATTAAAAACACAATTGCCACATAACACTGTGATTCCATCCCTGCGCCCGTGCTCACTCTCTCTTTCTCTCTCTCTCTTTCTCGCTCTCTCTCTCTCTGAAACAAGTCAAATACATAACAATACATAGCTGTTTACATAATGGTAGGCCAGGCCTAAAGTGAGATATGATGCAGACAGAAAAAAAAAAAACATGAACAAACCCTTTGTAGTCCTCTGAATGAATGTAAAATAATTACCAAAATATATCAAGTATATAGAAAAGAGCAAGCACCCTGCCAAGTGAGGTGACCCAGGAAAGGTCCCAGTACATGCACAAAGCTCAGAGCCTTGTGAATATTGTGGCACCATTTGGATATGAATAAAACATTTCTGGAAAAATGTTCCAGCTACTTCTCATGTTTGCCTTGAGAAAGGGACCTTGGAGAGGCTTGGAGAAAGATTTTTATCTACTCAAAAACACAACTTTAAAGGAAGAAATGAACCAAATTGTTTCTGAATGTAACTTCCAGCCCTACTGGAGCTCCCCAGCACAAGACCTGCTGGTTAAACAATGAAATTAAGTGTTTGTTTCCAAGCATTGGAAGCAATTCTGTAATCCTAGATGCCTCTGAAAGCTCATACCAAGAGGTTCAAGCAATGAACTGTAATTTCCTGCTGCACTGAATTTTGTGTCTTTCTCAAGCAGCCAGCACTTCTTTAGAAACTCTGAAGACCAAAGGCTTTTAAGGAGGTGGACTCTGCTGCCATGACAGCTGGGAGGCTTTGTTTTGTTTTTGTTCTGACTAAAGCCACCCAGTTGCCCCAAAATGGCAAATATATTTGAGGTTCTCTTCTCTTCGGTAGACAGAAGCCTCCCTGAAGGCTACATTCCCAGCTTCTTTCTGAATGAAGAAAGCCAAGGACCGCCTGACCCAAATGGAGACCATTCTATTGTCCTGAATCAGTATTTTATGGTGATAAGTGCTCATCTGCCATCATTCCTGAAGAATGACAATGACGCATCAAGGATCCGTGATGCTTCCATAAAGGGTAGGGGACAGAGGTCCTCCCATCCCTTATCTCCCATCCTAGAAGAGTGGCACTGGGCCAGAAGGAGTGTTAGGATTGGGAAGACCCAGGCTTGCACCCACAGAGTCCCAGGATCGCTGCCTCCCCTCTGGGTCTGTCTGTGAGATGTGAGTCACTCAGTTCACCCTTAGCAAGCTCTGTGTGTCGGATAGTTTCCTCTATCCGCCTGTCCACCCGGAAGCTCCCCTTCCTGGTTCATCGCTCCCCTTCTCCTGGTGCCTCTGGTATCCTAGAGACATCCCACAGGGAGTAGGTCGCATGCAGGAATGTCATCCGCTGCCCCTGTTGGAAGGTGAGTCTTATTCCCTGGATGGACCTGGCCATCTTGATCTCCTACACACTGTCACCAGCCCTGGCTGGAAAGCCACATCCCTGCTGGCCAGGAAATGAGTAATGAGATCCATCCTGCTGCCCCAAAGGGAGGCCTTCAAATCAGGCACCTCCTTGCTAAGCCTGACCGCCATAGCTGAGGGAGAGCCAGCGTCACAGGACCTGGTACTGGGGGCGAGAACATCATTACCCCCCAAAGGGCTGCCTTGCTGAGAGAGCCAGGAACTGTGTGCAGAGCCTCCGGTTCCTCTCAAAGACCTAAAAACCCCCTTCTTCCCACCCACCCCCCTCCAAGGAGTGCTACCACCTGGCCAAAAAATACAAAAAGAAACTTCATGGAAGAAACCCGAATTCACCCTTAGGGGGAGCTCACAGACCTTCCTGAGTGACACAGTAGCTTCCACTGGGTGCTAATTTCTCAACACCAAGGTCTTTTTCAGTTGCCCCAACCCAACGTGGTGGATTCACTCAGGAGCCGGCTCTCCTACTGCACGTTGTCAGAGTCCCACCTGTCACTGTGGCTCCAGGCCATTATCTCGTGATGTTAAAAATGAAACCACAGGAAAAGGAGGCAAGCTGCAAAATGGGTGGTTTACTGGAAAGAACAGAGGGGTATAAATACTCCACTAACCAGAAGGGGTCCCGAATGGGGTCGAGGCATCTGTGCTCCCATGGGCCGTCCTTTGGGTTTAAATTGGACGCATGAGATGAAGTTCTTCTGTATCAGCTCTTAATGAGCCCGGACCCTCCGCAGGTCTCCCAAAGATTGAACTGCCAGGGCATGTGCCTCTCATAGGTAAAAAGCTGATTTTCCATGGAGTGACCGGTTGATTATGACCTCCCAGCCACGTGGACTCTGTGAGCTCCCCCAGGTCCCCATCAGCATGGAACGGTTTCTGTAGGAGTTGCTGTTATACTGTATGCTGGTCTCCCTTATAAGGAGTGGGATGTCCATGGATTCTCTGGGGAGGGAGATTCATGTGTCTTGTCACTCCCCACCTCCTCCTGCTCACTCACCCGGCCCCTGTCCCATGGCCCCCCACTCCCGGCTCTGGGGCCTCCTCCTGTACTTTGGAGCCCTGGGTTCCCCACCACACTGGCGTAGCTCACCACCCAGGCCAATTTCCAGACACAGCTGCCCAATCATGGGCTGGCAGAAATCAGTTCCTGAGCCTAGGCCGCACCATGCCCGGGCCACGGGTAGGGAAGCACTGCAGAAGGACGTGTGTTGGTTCAAAGAGCTGCGTCCTCACAGGATGGGCTGAGCAGACTTCAGAACCCCCAAACTTAGAAGTTGTAAAACAGCTCTACAAATTATCAAACCACATTGCACTGGAAATACGGTATATAACTTTTTTGAAAAGAATAAAATGTTATAATATTAAATAGAACTCCATGTAACGGCCATTTTGATAAATCAAAAGTGTTTATGTTGACGACTTCAAATGGCCTAACTCACTGGCTGTACGGTGAGAGTCACTGAGCTTTCGCCCGGTGTCTTGTCCTGTGTTCAGTAGTGCTTAGGGAATGGAACCTTCAGTGTCTTTGTTTTGCAGACAGAGAAACTAAGTTTAGGGAGGCCGAGTGCCTTGGCCAGACTCCTGCACTTGGCTACTGATGGGTCCAGGGTGGTGGGGCAACGTGCTCTCCCTCCCCCCGCTTAGCTGTGGGTGTGTCTTATCCCGGCAGTATTTTCTCTGTCCCTCCTTGCCACCCATTCTCATGACAGGCCTCCCGATTTTGTCAGGATCATTAAGTGACCGTCCTTCCAAGGACAATCTCAGAGCCTGAGCATCCAGCCCCTGGCCACATCCTCCGTGTCTACAGCACAGTTAGTATATGGACCCCACTCAAAAACAAAACCCCATGCCAACTCCACTGGGGTCTCCCTCTTTTTACACATCCTTTAAGCCCTCACTCCCCTCCCTCTCTTCCAAGTTAATCCCGACTGACATGACCATGCCCTCAAGCTGCTTTTCAATTCTCTTTCTCCCTGTTAATATATACCCTCCTATGTCCACACACATGCCTACACATACAACATGCACACGGGTAGATAAAAGACCACCGATCCAGGTACCTCTGTCTTTGTCTCTGAGAAATGGGGTGCTCAGCACCGACCAACACCATTTGAACCCTCATTCTTCTAACTAGTACAGTCAGATCCCCTAGAAACAAGATGACTTCTCCATGTCCTTGTCTGTGTCATTGGAGCAAAAGGGTAAGTGTGTCCAGAAGAGGGGTCAACTGCATGTCTGTTGACGTGGGAGGCACCCCACGCATTGGAGTGTGGGACGCTAAAGGAAAGACAGGCTGCCTTGCCGAATCATTCCCCAGACAGCAAGAGCAGCAGGGACGCCCGCCCGATGGCTCGTGGCTTCCCAAGGGACCAGGAATCGGCACAACAGTCCCAATCTGTTGCTCTCATGCTACCTGTAACTCATGCTACTCTTCGGTTTGTGCTAATAGTTCTATGCAAGCCATACGTGAGGCTTGAAATGGGTTTCTCGTGCCGGAAGACTGTGCTAAAATTACAGATGGCTTTGTATTTATGAAGACATTTAATGAGATATAATGAAATGTCCAAAACAGGTTCTGCTTTATTTTAGTAATTCTGATTTAAAAGGTTCAAATGATATTTGGCATGTTTCACTTAAAATACAATTTTTAAATATTTCAGAAGAAAATTTATCTGAAAATATACAAAACTTCTTACTTTGTGTTTTTACGTTTTGATGAAAGCTTTCACATTTTTATATAGTACTTTGAGTCACATTACATTTTATTTTTAATCCTTTAGCTTATTACTATCCACAGAAAATACTGTAATTGTTACAACCATACAATGAGAAATACTTCTGAAATGAAGGACCAAAACAATTTTCAAAGCAAATAGTCATCTGAGAATTATGTTGGGCTTTGAGTCTGGGGGAACATGCCTGTATTCCAAGCTAATACTACTGAAGAGATTGTCAGGAGAATCTTCAAGTTCAAAGCCAGTCTCTGCAATTTAGCGAGACCCTGTCTAATTTTGTTTTTAAAGAAGGGGGAGGTAACGGGGACGGCCCTGTGATGTGGCATTTGCCTAGTGTTTGAAGTGCCTTGGGTTCATCCTCCAGCACCATGAGAAAGAATAGCAAAAAGACTAGAAGAAAAATAAGAATAAAAAATGAAAGAAAAGGAATAAAGAAAAAATTGTGTTTGCCTGTCAGCATCAGAACAGCCAGACATGTGTCATAATGATTAAATTCTCAAGTATTTTGCTGAATTTTAATCATATTTTTTAAAAGTCATAGCTAGCTGGGCATGGTGACGCACACCTGTCACACCAGCCCCCAGGAAGGCTCAGGTAGGAGAATGACAAGCTCAAACCTAGCTTGGACAATTCAGTGAGACTTTATCTTAAAATTTAAAAATAAAATGAAAAGATCTGGGGGTATAGCTCAGTGCTCCCTAGGTTCAATCCCCAGTGCTTTAGAGATGATTTATTTTGTCATTGGACAAAGAGAGGCAGGATGAATATCTGTTGCTTACTAGTTGATTCATTAATTGGGAGTTTGGCTCCCAGTTTTTCAATGTTTAGTTCTAAGTTGTGGGGGCTTCCACTTATACTGTTCCCTCAGGGGCCTAAGTCACAGCATCTACAGGTCCTGCAAGCGCCATGCCAGGCCTGCGTGTGTGTGTGACCATGCACACGTGGGCCCGCAGCCTTGCACACTTACTTCACTTAGATGAAATATGAACAGAAAAGCACGTAAGTGTTCACAGCCAGAAATCATCCTTGTTTACAACAACTTTCTCCTGGACTAAATGGAAAGCCTTGGAAAGCAAGCGGTTTCATAGTAGCTAAGCTATCAACATAACAAATCGCATTTATACAAAACAGGTTTAGCGACACGCCACAAGGGCAGCTGATAGCTTTTGACATGCGTTCTTAATTTAAACTTCTTTTAAATTTTTAGGAAAATTAGAAAAAGTAGGACATCAAACTTAATCTTTCATTTTGTGGGGAAGTCTCACAGATTCTGCCGCTAAAATGAGACCTGGAAAGGGTACCAGGGACGAGAGTTAGAGTTATTAGGCCACATTGTGCTTGAACTTTCATCCACTCTACTTCCATAGAAATTAGAGATAAGACATAAAATTTCTGGGAAGAGAGATGACATCATGTTACACTGGGACATGATAATCTATCAAGAAAACCCAGGAGGGTCATCTGAGAGGCTGAAGAATAATGGGAGTTCAATAAATGGCCAGATACATGCTAAATACGCCAGAGTCGATAGTTTGCTGTTTGTTTTTATAACGTACCAGCCATGAAAGAGAAGCTACAAGAGGTGGGGGGTGGATTCCTACTTTAATAACAGGAAGACACATAAAATCTCGCAGAATCCTCTAAAAGGAAAATGGAAGAATCCATGCAAAGAAAAACACAAAACTTTACTGAGGGCTATCATAGAGGACTTGAGAAAATCAAGGCAACACGTCCCCGAGCAGAAAGACACATGGAAAAAAAGATGTCAATTCACTGCAAATTAACAAAGGTTTAATGCAATAATAAACCAACAAACATCACTCATAATTTGACAGAAAGGATTATAGAAAAAGATTCTGATAGATTAGGAGAGACGACAGGATTTTTCCAAAAGCAGGATAAAATACAGTGATCAAGCTTACAGTTATAAAGCATGATATAAATCTATATTAATTAAAATTGTGTAGTGCAGGTGTGATAATAGATTATTCAAGAAAAAAAAAGTCCATTAGTGACCTCATCCTTATCTTGTCCGATCCCAATTTTTGCTGATCTCTTAAATAATCATTAACACCAGTTCAGCCAGAGCTCATTCTGATTGATGTAAAAGTATTTTTTTCCCGGTTATGAAATTTGTTTACAGATGTTTCTCAACTTAGTGATTGTGTTATGTGCTTGATAACATGAAACTGAAAATGTTGTAAGTAAACAGTGGCACTTAATATGCGTAACCTGCCGGCCTAGCAAGAGTCGGCTGCTTACTCCCAGTCACGGGCTGGCTGGGAGCTGGGGATTACATGCGTCACCCACTCAGGAAATGAACCAGATCTAGAATTTGCTGCAGGTTTCTACTGAGTGAGTGTCTCTTTTGAGTCATGGTAACATCCACAACTTGCAAGTCAACCTATAGTAAGTCAAGAACCATCTGTCTGTACCTGGAGAATGCAAAAATTATGGTAATAAAAATATTCTTCACGGAAGCAGTAGGATTGCCATGAGTCCAAGGCCAGCCTGGGTTCCCTAGTGAGTTCAGGACCAGCCTGGGCTACAGAGCGAGACTCTGTCTCAAATTTTTTTAAAAAAGTCTTCAAAGCCCAGCCCCACGGCACAGACCTGTAATTCCAGCACTTTAGGAGGCTGAGGCAGGAGGATTGAAAGTTTGAGCCCAGCCTGCTCAGACTTGATGACTTAGCAAGACCTTGGGGGCTGGGGCTGCCGCTCAGAATGAAAGCCGTATTCCAACCTAGCACTGCTAAATAAATAAATAATTCTTCGTTAACGTCAAATAAGCCTGTTGTGTCTTTTGGAGATTCAGACCAGATAAGGAGGGACTGCCCCAAATCCCATGGACGCTTGCTCTGTGGGAACCAGGGAAGGGGCTACTGGGCGCAGGTTACAGTCCAGCCTGCTCAGAAGTGCCTGTCCTTCCAGAAGCAAGGGAGGCTGGGGGCTGGGCCAGACCGGACACGTGACCTCACATTCTGATAAAGATGGATGCCCAGGGCGCCTGCAGGGAGGGGGCCTGGGCAGAGCAGGGCCAGACCGCACAGAGCTGTGGATAAGGCCCCTCCAAGGCCGGATCCCCTGACGAGCCTTTGCAGCCAAGAGCCCGTCACTGCGGAGGGGGCTTGTTTCCTGAAATCTTGGTTCACCTGAAATAGGAGTTTCCCAAAGGTGTGACCTGGACCCCTCGTGTATGAGAACTCCACAAGTGAGGGGAAGCGCGGGCTTCGGAGAGGAAGAAGAGGATGAGGTGGGGCTGGAGGGTTACCTGGAGCAGACAGGTGAGGTGCCAGGGGAGCCAGCAGCCGCCCCGGTCCTGGGAGCCCAGCCCACAGCCTTGGCAGGGCAGAGGGAAGTCCACCCAGAGGGGCAATTCGCTGTTGGCATCATTGCCAACTATTAAAAAATAAATGAATTACTTAAATGTAGACAGAGCACATTTTATGACTCAAGTGTGATCAGAAAATCTGTGGGATGGGCCTTGGTGGTGACAGCACCCAGGGGTACAGGAACGGGCACACGGGCAACGCAGAGGCTGCAGGAAGGAACCCTCATGCCACAACCTGCCCCAGGTGTATGCATCCGGGCAGAGAGGCACGCCTATACCAGGCAGTCCCGGGGGCCAGAGTCACTACACTGACAGCAGGGGAAGTGGCCGGGTAGGGCAGGGGTGTGGAGGGACCTTTCATTCCAGGTGCTCTTGTATTGGGAGATGCTTTTTGTAACAAGGGTGTAGGCAAGCACCGTCAGAGCAGGATGAATATATCTGCATGTGTGCGCGCGCGCGCACACGCACACACACACACACACACACACACACACACACACACACCCATACCATTTTCCCTCTCCAAGGCCAGCCTCCATCCTGAGGCCCAGGGCCGCAGCTGCAGGTGTCCGTGGTTCTGGGCCCATGACATTGGCTACGGCCCCGCCCGGCAGCTGGGTGGGCTGAGCGGAAGGAGTGCAGGGAGACAGATGGGGTGGGCAAGATCCGGACGCCTCCCTCCTTTTTTCTTTTATATAAACACTGTCATTTGCCATTAAACGTGAAGACGATGTTGATTAGAGAAACGGCCGGACAGCTCGGCAGAAAGAGCCGGGGGCTGGTTGCGGAAACACGCGAGGCCTCCCTGCTAATCACCAGCCGGGCTCCCGGGCCGGGCGGCACGGCCTTCCCCTCCCACGGGTCTCGGGGAGCTGGAGGAAACAGATGCGCCTCGGCCGCCGCCCCCTCCCTGACTCGTAGGAAAACGTGTCTGGCCTGGAAAGCAGGGTCACCTTTCCATGGAGAGGCCGCCACTGGGCAGCCTGGAACCGGCCCGGTTTCCTGTCGGGTCCGCTGCCGCCCGTCGTAGCCCCTGCCCAGCCTGGCTCGGGGTGAGAGGATGGAAAGGTCAGCGTCAGAACGCAGGCCAGTGGCAGGCCTCGGCTCCCAGACCACGCCAGGGCTCCGCCACAGGGCAGGCTTCCCGCTCACTCCTGCCCACGCGCGGCACGGAGCACCACTGTGTGCCAGCCTGCTGCCTTGTGCAGCCACTCCAAGGTTGGGGGAGCAATGGCAGTGCCCTGTCCAAGCGGGGCAGACAGACAAAGAATAACCCGGAGCAGCGGGCCGCTGTGGCTGGGGGTGGGGGGTCTGTGTGGGTACAGAGGGCACGGAGGAGGGGGCAGGAAGAGCTGCCACACAAGGGCCAGGGATGCCCAGGGCACGGAGACCGGAAGCTGGCGCGAGAGAGTCAGGGGTGGGAGGAGCCGTGAGAAACCACAGGGCTAGAAAGGGAGCCAGGTGGGCCCGGGCAACACGGGTGATGTCCCTTAGCTCCCCTACGCTCCGCCTGTTCCCCTGTATTTCAGAAGGTGCCTCTTAGGAATCCTAGTCTTCCCATGGTAGATGCCAGCCACTCCCTTTCCCAGCCTCCCTTGCGGCTAGCATGCTACCACGTGGTTTTGAATCCACCAATCAGGCACAGCAATGGTGTGATGCCTTCTGTGGCCTATAGACTCGCTCTGCAGACCCCATCCTGCCCCCACAGCGGCAGGGACACACTGCCCAGCAGCCCCGGTGCCAGTTTCCTGGCTCTGTTTTGGTGCCGTGGTGCCACTGGAATTGCTCACGAGCCTCCAAACCAGCCCTTCCAAGGAGCCTTTCTGCCGACATCCTATCAAGTTCTACTTTTTCCTTTAATTAAAGTGAATTATGTTGCTTGTAACCTAGAATTCTCATTGGTACGGTGGGGACATGGTGAGATTGAAAAATATGGTATTTAAATTTTAAAATGTGCTATAGTTAAGACCCGTTCCCATTAATCTACCTCACAATCATTCCTTTTGCTTTGAACAACACACCCCCCCATTCTTACCATGTTTTGAAGCCATTCATGAATTCCCCTTTCATATCTTCAGATACGGTTCTGTGGGTGCCCCAGTGTCATGAAGCGATTCGAAACATTTACCTTTCGAGGTCATTTTGACTCCACCAAATCTGTGTTGACAAAGACACCCTACAATGTTTTCATTAGACAGGAATTGCTAAAAACTGATGATCTCCAAACTCTTTTCGGTACCAGGGACTGATCTTGTGGAAGACGGTATTTCCATGAACAAGAGGCCCCGGAAGTGGTGCTGGCATCATCGCCTGGCTCCACCTTAGATCACTGGGCATCAGATTCTCACAAGGAGCATGTCACCTAGATCCGTCGCATGCACAGTTCACGGTAGGGCTTGATGCCTATGAGAATCTAATGTTGCTGCTGACCTGCTAGGGGGATGTGCTCAAGTGGTCATTTGAGCAACAGGCAATGGCTGTAAATACAGACAAAGCTCATCCCTTTCTGTGAGGCCCACTTTCTAACACTTCTGCTTTTGCTCTGTTTGGTGCAAAACGAAATTTATTTCATGAGTCTGGTCCCTAGTGCTTTGGGAAAAAAATAAGTGGCCCCAGGGAAAAATACAAGAGGCAATTCTGTGTGATAGCTCAGTAGCTAACGTTCTTGCAAGCACAAGACCCTGGGTTTAATTCCCCAGCACTACATAAGCCAGGCATGGTGGCCCATGCCTGTAATCCCAGCACTCAGGAAGGCTGAGGCAGGAATAGCACAAGTTTGAGCCCAATCTGGGCAAGTTAGCAGCTCAGCAAGGCCCTGTCCCAATCTCAAAATTATTTGCCACATTTACTATTCACCAGAGTCCCATGACCTAGGTATTATTATTATTATCACCATCATCATCATTTTCATGAATGTAGCTGAAGCACAGAGAGGTGGAGAAACTTGCCCAGGGACACACGAGGGCGAAGTCGGAGATGAGATTCAGGTCATACATGCGCACAGCAGCTCACTGCTTTCCTGCAAAGCCCTGCGGGAAACAACAGGACACCCGCAGGGTTAGGGGTAAAAACAGAAACAGCAGCCGTGATCAGATTTGTGTATGGAAAGATTGCTGGACACTGATGTAGAGCAGGGACCGAGGACAGGTGTTAGGGCACAGCTGGGTGCAGAAGGTCACCTCAGACACAGCAGCGTCTGGATTAATCATTATGAGGTGTCAACCGGGCAGTGGCTGTGGGGACACAGAACAGACAGAAGAAATCAGGTGGGGCGGGAGCTGAGGGACAGGTCACAGCAGGGTCATGGGACAGGATGGGGGGCGGGGGACACAGAGACAGAGCCCCAGAGAATGTCGCTCACTATGGTGTGTCTGGGTGGAAAGAGGTCACCACTAGCCACGCACGATCAGCGTAGATGACACGCGTATGAGCCAACAAAATCCCTTTCCAGCCTAAGCCATCGGACCTGGGCTGGATGTCCTGAAGTTGCTTCTTTCACAGAGGCTCCTGCACCCTACTTCCCACTGAGGGTGCCCCCTCCTGCCTCTCCCACGAGGAACCAGCCTTTGCCTCCAGCCAGGGCTGGTCTTGGCCGGCGCGGCCGGGGAACCCAGAATCTGCAGCCTGTGAGCGCTAATGAGCTCTGAAAGGGAAGCCTCTGGGCGTGCGCACCACGCAGGTGCCATAAGTCACCATAGCACGTGGAGGGTTTTATGACCCCTATGAATTATGGATATGGCCCGAGCTATGCACTGTTTTTTCCCCCCTGCTGCAATTAAGCCACAAATCACGCTTGAGAACCGGGACGGTGACCAAATCAGTCAGGATTCTCTCATAATAGGCTGACCCTGCAAAAGTCATCCGGAGGAGTCTGATGTTTGTCGGGACCCCGGCGCCCCACTGGGTGTCTCCTCACCCAGGTTTCCGGGCTGGTGGGCTGTGTGCACCCACGAGGCTCTGGCTGACTGTGCACACGCGTAACCTGCTTGGTAACTGGGCCCGGCCTCAGCCGGAAGCAAGGAGACCCACGAAGACCCGGTGTTGTGGTTTAAATCTCCAATGTCCCCTCAGGCTCTCACGCGTTTAAACCACGGGACACTGCCCTTCCTCACCCATGAGTCAGTTCGCCAGGGATTTCATGCTGTTAGGAGGCGGGGCCTGGCTGCAGAGGCAGGTCACTGGAGGGTGACCTGGAAGGAGACCTCTCCCTTCCTGGCCGCTCCCTTCTCTCCTGGCTTCCGCTTGCCGCAAGGGGGCAGCTGTCCTTCCGCGACCGCTGCTTCTGCCAACTGGCTGAGCATGGACTGAGACCTCAGAAGCTGTGAGACACTTTCACCTCCTGTGTGTGACATGCGGGGTGTCAGGCACTTTGTGCTAGGACACGGAGCAAGGCTGGGGGATCCCAGTACCTCCGTGGATGACGGCCAGCAGCCCGAGATTCACTTGCTGATTTCTAAAGTGGGGACAGCAAGGCTCACTCCTGAGCCCCCAGATTCTAGCCCTGGAAGGTGCTTCTCCCACAGGGGCATGTGGGTCTCACAGGCATCCTGACTTAGCCTTGCTCAGCCTCAGCCTCAGAACGGTGATATGTGGCTTGGAAGTTGGGGTTGTGAGAGATAACCCAGGTCCAATGGCTTAAGACAGAAAGGGATTTTGTTGGCTCATCTACGTGAAATCTACATCGATCATGCAAGCTTCAGGTGCGGCTGGACCCAGCAGTTCAGCAGTATTATCAAAGCAAAGGTGTGTTCCATCCTACCTCTCCGCCTTCCATCTGAGGTCCCCCCTACAACGCCGTGTGGCTGCCCTGGCTGTGTGGGCACATGCCCTGTTGGCTCCTGCTCACAAGTGACAGTGGTGCCAGGCTCTGCTCTCCAGCGGACCACAAGGACACTCACCCACTCGCACAGCTGCACAGCAGGCCGAAAGGAGGTCCCACGTGCCACCACACCAGTGCTGCTAGCGCACACGCACGCTCACATGTCTGTGCACACTCGTGCACATGCACAGACGCTCAAGGCCCAGGAGAGTTCTGGGCCGGATGCTCAGCCGTGCTGGCGCCCTGGGCAATGGCTCGGCCAGCATTTCTGCAGGCACCTCTGTTCCCTCTTGTGTCGGGGCCACCGCAGGCTCTGAGCTCTGCAGGATGCCGGGTCTGCAGACTTGGAGGCCGGAAGGGGGCTGGTGAGAAGGGGAGCAAAGGTAGGGGCTGGGCACTGGGGACCCCCAAAAAGAGGAGGCTCCCAGCAGCAGGCCTGAAGATGACACCATGTCCTGGGATGGCCCCAGACAGGCACAAGCCCTGTGTTCTGGGCATCAGATGGGCAATCCCCTTATGTACACCCCAACCACACTGTGTATAGCAATTACAAGATTACTGGACCCAGACCTAGAGCCAGTCACGAATTCCACTATGGATGGGAGTAGAGGGGGCTGTCCCGCAGCTCAGGGGTGAAGCCCTTGCCGAGCAGGCAAAGCCCCAGCTTCGATCCTCTGCTCAGAAAGGAAAAATCAAAAGACTGTAAAGAAAGCCAGCTGGGGGAGGGTCCCCCAGCTGCATGCTGCCCTTCCAGGTCTGGGTGAGGCTCAGGTATCTGGGCTCCTAAAGCTTGTGACTTGCGGCCCAGGGGGGAACCTCTGGTCTACAGCAGCAGTCCCCATCTTTTTGGCACCAGGGACTGGCTTCACAGAAGACAATATCTCCACAATCAGATAGGGAGGAATATTTTTGGGGTGATTCAAGCACATTACAGTCATTGTGCACTTTATTTCTATTACCAGGTTGTAATATAATGGAATAAATATGCGAATCTGTATTATACGCAGTGGAGTCCTGATGGGAAGTAGAGCTCGGGTGGTCATGCGCGTGCTAGGGAGTGGCCGTAAATACAGGCGAGGCTTCTCACAACGGGCCACCCCTCACCCCTGCTGTGCAGCCCTGTTCCAGGGCCAGTCTGGAGGCCCCGATCTGCAAGATGCCTGGCCAGCAAATGTCCCAGGAGAGGGAGCTCATTACCTGCCCAGGCAGATCCCGTGCTCTGGGGCAAGTTCAGAGACTTCCTCCAGTGCAGAGTGGCCCTTTGTCATTAGCTGGGGAGATGGTCACTGTCCCCCTGCCCTCCTCTTGTCGAAAGCTGCCTTTTCTTCCTGCCTCTGCCAGGAAGCCTGCTGGATTGCCCCAGCAATGGGCTCTGAGCGCCCAGGGTCCTGGTGCCCAGTGCTTGTTTCCACGTTCTCACGTCCCACCCGTGGCTGGCACTAGGAGACAGCCAGGTGGCTGTGCCTCGGGGGGCCACACAGAGCCCTGTGCGAGGCCTCCTGCCCAGCCGGCAGCCTGACAGGCAGGGCCACCTCTCCACCTGGCCCTGCTGACTGGTACAGAGCCCATGGCGCTTTGCCAGGTGGGATCAAAACTAGAGCGAAAAGCTGGAGGAATAGCTCAGCAGTCAGAGCACTTGTCTAGCAAGTACTGAGTACCAAGTTCAATTCCCCAGCACCGCATAAGCTGGGTGTGGTGGCATACTCCTGTAATCCTAGCACTTGGGAGGCTGAGGAAGGAGGATTTCTGTGAGTTTGTGGCCAGTCTGAGCTATATAGCGATCTCAGAACCAGTCTGGACTACAGAGTGAGACCCTGTCTCAAAAGCGAACAAACAAAAACTATGGTAAATGTTTGAATTTAAAATATATTACCACAAAAGACACATTGCCCAAATTTTCCTCAGAATAACTCCCATCTCACACACTCGGGTCCTGTCAGTCCTGCCTGACGCACTGGTGTGATTGGGATCTGGAATGTCCCCCGAAGTCTCATGTATTTGAATGTTATGGATTGTCCACGGAGTCATGTGCTGGTGGGAGATTGGGGCCTAGTCTGAAGGGGTGGATGCAGGCATGCAAGTTGGATTACAGGCGTGTAGTGGGGGCTTACCACACCTTCCACACCTGGATCCAGGAGGGGCTGATCACTGGGCTGAGACCTTGAAGGATGTATAAGCTGCTTCCTTCCTTCCTTCCTCTCAACTTGCCCTGACTCAGCTTCCTGTGTGTGATGTCGTGAGCAACGGCCTCCAACTCTGCCTCTGCCATGTGCTTCGATCGTTGCCCTCCGCCCCTGAATGTCAATTCAAAGCATGTAGCTTTCATGGTTGTCTTGACTTCGGGGAAGAGTCATAGGCAGATGGTGGCAGAGCCTGTGAATAAGGTAGGTGAGGCTACACCTTCTCGGTCTCCCTTGTCTGCCTATCCCAGGCTGGCACTGAGCAGTGGCACATCTTAGGTTTTGTTCATGTGTGTGTGTGAGCAGCGGCACATCTTAGGTTTTGTTCGTGTGTGTGTGTGTGTGTGTGTGTGTTTAAATCACACTTCATAAAAATACAAAACAAGGCTTCCAGAATTGCTTCCGAGGTGACCTGGTTTGATACCACACTGTGTGACCTACAAAATTACTGCACCTCTCTGTGCTCTGTTTCTGCCTTTGTGAAACAAAGGTGTTCAGCCCCCCAGGGCAGCTGTAAGATTTCCAAGATGATGCGTTTAGAGACCTGGGTACCTGGGGGCTGTCACCAACCTAGGCTGGCACAGTGTCCTGTTTTCTCCCCATGCACCACAGACTGCTCTCTACTACGTTTTATTGAAGAACAACATCTAAAAGACATGTAAAGTTCATACTTTCTAAGTACAGATCCTTCTAAACCATGGGAAGGCACCCACCAGCGAGCACAAGCTCCACAGGGGGACCACCCTTGGGTCCCTGATCTGTAATGAACTGTGGCCTGTTCAGAGCCAGGCCACGGAGTGGGAGGTCAGCGCCAGAGCCAGCAAGCAAAGCCTCACCTGGATTTACAGCGACTCCCTGTCATTGGCACTGCCTCCGGAGCTCCACCTTGTGTCAGATCAGCTGCAACGTTAGATTCTCAGAGGAGCACAAACCCCACTGTAAACTGTTCATGTGAGGGATGGAGGTTGCATGCTCCTTGTGAGAATCTAATGCCTGATGATCTCCCTACACCCCACAACTATGGAAAAAGCATCCTCCACAAAACCGGTACCTGTGCCAGAAATACTGGAGGACTGCTGAGGACTGCAGCAACTACACAGAGCCCTTGTTACCCTCTTCGCCACTGCAAAAAAAAAAAAAAAAGCCTCCTTCTCTTCCCTCACCAGAGGAAAATTGCGTGTTCTAGAATTTCACATGAAATCATTCATACTTTTCCACTCAACATACTAGCTGTGAGATTTCTTCACTTTTTTTTGCCTCTGTCTGGATCTGAGCTTTTTTATTGCTGTCTGGGATTGTACAATGGCTAACGCGCCCATTCTCCTGTAGGTGGGTGAGCAGGTTCCTCTAGCCTGGCACCTTTGTGGATACAGCTGCTGTGAGAGTCCACCCACGTGCCTGTCGGTGGATTTCCTGCAATGTCCCCATTTTAATAACAAATATTGTATTAGGCTCCGGATACTGTTGTAGATCCCATTATTGTATATTTGTTATACGTTAAGTTATGCAGTTACTATCTTCGATGATATTCCTGAACAGGACGTAATATAATTTTCCTCGTCTGCAGGGACGGCGTGGCTTTGTATTCTGCGATCTCGCTGGAGCCCTGAGCCTCTGCCCGCACCACGCACACCGCGGGGTCGTGTGTCCACGGCAGCCCGCCCCGCATCGCGACACGTCCCGCCTTTCCTACCGTTGTAGCACAGTTCCAGTATATCAACGGTCTCTGGAAACAAAAGACGTAGTTCTCTTGGCGGCATCCTGGCTTCGGGAGTCGCATTTCCATCTACCGAGAACAGTTATTTTTGATTACTGAAAATTAAAAGAATGCAAGCAGCAAGCTGCTTTTGTTTCTAAGTGGGAAAGGCTCAAGGTCATGGCTTGAGCGTTCTGAAACACCTCCCTAGCTGTGCTGCAAGTGCCGTCACCGCTGGGTTTGTTGACCAGCCTGGGCTACAGAGGGAGACCCTGTCTCAAAACACAAGTGCATATATAAAGCAGATATATAACAAAGCAGACAGTCCAGGACCATGGCGGTGTTTGGCAGGTGGCCTTCTGAAAAGGCGGGCCGACAGCCTGGGGCGCTCCCAAAGTGAGGCGGCTTTAACCGCAGGCAGCCACCAGGCGGCGCCAGAGCAGCGTCCACGCGGGCCAGCGCAGCTCAGCCCAAAGACCGCCACGGCGACAACCTGGGCCTGGGACCACGGTGCCCGGAAAAGACCAGGCACGAGCGGGCCCCAGCAGCCCAGAGAAGATCGGAGGAGACGCTCCTCTCTGCCCCTGCGTCCCAGGTGGCCCACGCTCCGCGATCATCCCCGATCTTGTTGTCTGAGGATACCGGAGACACGGGGAGGGAGGAGGACGGCGCCCCCTGGCGGCCGTCCCTCACAGAGGACCCCGCTTGGGGCAGCCGCTGTCCCCGCCGGTGCCGCCTGCAGCCCAGCATCCTCACCTGTGCAGCGAGTCCAGAGAGGACTGTGATCCAACCTGAGATCGCACGGCCTTACCCAGCACCTGCGCGTCCACCCCTTCCCCAAGTTTCCACCTGTGCCCTGCCCACCCCTCCGGCTGTGAGCCGTATGTCAGCATCCCCTGAGCCCCCTGAGAATCACAGGACAAGCTGTGCGGCTTGCTCTTGTAGAGATGTGGGTGCCTCAGGTCACTGCAGACCAAAGCCACGCGGACAGTGTGTGGGGGGACCTCGCAGAGCGCCGGCGAGGCCCACCCGGCACCGGGGATTCTGGGCACACTGGGCGCACATAGCGCCCACCTGGGTCACACAACAAAGGTAAGAAGCCTCTCCCACCAGGGGTCCCCTCCTCCCAGCTCCATGCTCTGGGGCTGCAGAAAGGCCCCTGGAGGGAGGGAGACAGTGGAGGAGGACAGGGGTCCCCTCCTGCAGCAGGGCCACTGGGCTGGGGAGGGGACCCCGCTCCCCCCTTACTCAGGGGGCCCCAGCTGGGAGCGGGGGGCCAGCAAGCCCCGTGTGTGCACATGCTGGTCACACAGCCTAAATTACTCTCGGCATGTCTAATAATGCTGCGGTGACTCTGCCTCACCTGTCCCTGCCACGCACTGATGTGGGCCACATCTCCTGGGCCCACCGTAACTCTCCAGAAGGCCACAGTCCTCTCCATCCTGTGGAGCAGAGACGCCAGGGAGGCCGGGGCTTGCCCAGGGCCGCAGCTCAGAGCCCCGGCCACTGTGTATCCACGGCAGAAACGCCTCCTCTGCCCGAGCCACAGGCCAGGCAGGATCGCCACCTGTGGAGGTTTCAGGGTGATGGCAGGGGCAGCTGCACACATATGCATGCAACACATGCACACACATGTGTGCCCAGCACAGTGGAAATCCTGCGTGTCCAGTCCTGACTCACTGAAGCCCTGGGGTGGCCTCAGAGGCAGAGGATGATGCCTCCCTCTGTGCCTGGGCTGGGTACCTGTCCGCTCCCGTGAGTTCTGCACACGCCCTTTGTGGCCGCAGCCCTCTGGGCTACCCAGCCGACCAGACACACCCTGAACACTTGACATCCTTACCCTCACCTGTCAGGGGGTACCAGGCACAGTGCTACCCAGGCCTAGCCAGGTCTGCATGTCTGCATGAGCCTGGGCTGGGGTGCTCCTTGAGAACCAGCTGCCTTTCCCGTCTCCTGATGTCCTCCTCTGTCCCAGGCTTGGCATCCAGGCCACCAGCTCAGGGGCGTTTCAGCTGCTCCTGGCAGTCCCGGAATCTGGGCCACAGGCCGTGCCTGGAGTCCGATCTCAGCCTTGGACAACGTCCTTGTCGTGTGTATCTAGGATTCTCAGCACCTCAGACTTCAGACCCTTCGCGGTCCGTCCTGACACAGATCCTCGTGCCCCTCATTGAGGGAACGGTGCCAGCCAACTCAGCTGGCGCCTTTTCTTTCAAAAACCACCATGGAGACATGTCTGACTCACGCTGCTTCCCTAACCACGTGTGTGCCTGCGTGTCCTTGCACGAGAGTATGCGTGCACATAAAAAGCCTCTTAACACGCACGACGCGTGACATTTTAACTTCCCCGGCCCACTGCGTCACCTGCTAACTATAAATCCACGGTGACGGGACAGCTCGTCATCTGTAGCCAGCTTCACAGAGCCCTTCCGTGTTTGCCAACGCATGTGTGACCCTGATTCGCAAATCATCTGGGCGCGTAGACACAGTGACGGGGTATCCATGTCACCAGCGAGGAAAGACGCAACACTTCGTAAGTAGGTGTGGAAGAACCCGGTAGCCCCAGGAAGACCTGAGGTGGCAGTCAGGGCTCATCCTAGACACCAGAACCAATTCCAAGCGGGTCAAATATTTTTGTGTAAAAAAAAAAAATCTGAAAATGTGAAAAGAAGACACAGTATGCTTGTATTTAAGGATGAGAAGTCCTTTCTTTTAACATGACACCGAGCTAAAATAACATGAAAGAGTGGGTTTTTTCTCTTTTTCTTCTTCTTTTTTTTTTAACCAGTGCTAGGAAGTGACCCCCAGGGACTCTATCACTGAGCTAAACCCCCAGCCAAGACTGGTAAGTTCCTATACATACATTTAGAATGGCAGGGAAAAATTTATAGTCAAAAGTCAATCAATGAACAGGAGACAATATCTACATATCACCAATAAAGAGCGATTGTGTTAATGTTGAAAACTTCCTGCAAGTTAATAAAATCAAGAATTCAAGAGAAAACAAAACATCCAGTATATGAAGGGCCTGTGTTCAAGTCCTAGCTCTGCCACTGCACCTTTAGCCAAGGACCACTGTGGTCCTTGACTTTCTTGCCTGTAAAAGGGCCCCTGGCCTCCCCGGTTGTAGGGATGGGGTACAATCACCTACATCACCCTGTTGGTTTGGGGCTGCCACCCTTTCTCAAGCTTGGGACCTCTTTGGGGCAAGGGCCAAGCCCAGGGAGCACCTGCCTGGTACCCATCTGGGATTGGCAAGTGTCTAATTGAGCACATCTTGGTCTGGGATGGGCAGGTGGATAAAGAGCCCACTCAGGCTCTTGCCTCGGGCTCCATGGTGCCCAGTCCCCACCGTCCCTGCAGGGGTCCCCTGTACGTCTAGATGAGGAAGAGGAAAAAAACACATCTCGGACTGGGAACGGAGGGGCGCAGATCTCTGCAGGCCGGCCCAGGGTGGAAGTTAAAATTCATAGACTGTTAATTAGCATGTGGAACAGGAAGTTTCTAAATAGCTTTGCAGCGAGGCAACAAGCAGGCCCCGGGCCAGCCCTTAAAAGCTTGCTAGAAGGGGGTGGGGGCCAAGTGGCCCGGGCGGTTCTGGCTCTTTTTACATCACAGCAGCCCGAACACTGGCTTCTGCTGAGACCTCTGGGGGAAGTAAGCCGTCTGCCCCTAAGGTGGCTTCGACAGGGGCCCGCCGCCCCAGGGAGGGGAGGGGACAGGAGCGTGGAGAGGCTGAGACCAGCAGAGAAGCCGCTGCCCGACCTTCACCGAGTTCTCACCCCGGCTGCTTTCAGGGGGAGGGATTTTTGGTTTGGTTGCTTGTCCCTTTGCTCTTGCAGTCCTGGGCCTGGAACGCAGGGCCTGGCGCGTGCTAGCAAGCTGTCCAGCGCTGAGATCCATCCGCAGCCCCTTTTTGAAATTTTATTTTGGAATTAGGTCTAAGTCACCCAGGCTGGGCTTGAACTTGCGAGGCTCCTGCCTCGGTCTCCCAAGTAGGGGGGTGTGTGACAGTTGGGAGCCCTGTGCCTGTTTCCAAAGCCCCTCCTGTGGCATGGATGGGCCAGGACGGTTCCGTGGTGGACTATTCAATCAGTGGGCCTTCGGAGCCTAGCACGAAGTTAACACTCAGGAGACATTGTGCTATGGCTCCCATCTGAGATTCTCCCAGAATTTCGTGTGTCTCATTGGACCAGAGGGGGGCGCTGTGCTCATGGGTAGATTCATCCATTGATGACCTCCTGTGCCCCTAAGAGGCGGGGCCTGGGTACAAGGGATGGGTCATTGGGGAGGTGACCTGGAAGAATGCACGTCCCTCTCTGGCTGCTTCCTTCTCCCCACGCTTCCTGACGGCCATGAGGGGAGCAGCTGCCCTCCACCCAAGGCCCCTCCGCCATGTCCTGCCACCCTTACTGTCTCTGCCTTGTGGCCGGCTGACCGTGCATGGCCTGCACCCTCTGAAACGGAAATAAGCGCCCCCTCCTGGAAGCTGTGGGTGCTGTGCATTGTGTCCAGGATGGGAAAGTGACTCCAACATCTCGAATCTCAGATTTATACCTCGGGGGTGACCCCCTACCCTCACTGGGCCTCCATTGCCCCCTCAATAGCAGGTCACCCAGCCCCCCCCCCATCTGGCTGAGGCCCTGAAGCCACAAGCAAGACACCCCTTGCTCGCTTCCCCCAGAGCTGACTTCCATCCTGAAGGCAGCCACCCCAGCATCCGCACCGCGGCGGGGAGTGGGCCACAGGTCCTCCCCGAGGTCCGGCCGCTGCTGCTCTCCGCCAGCTCCGGTCACGGCCACAGCATGCTGGCAAGTGGACAGGTCAGCCCGCTCCCCAGTGCCCATCTTGGGCTAGCAACCCTCTTGATCCAGTTGGGGCGTGGGCATCTGACCTCCCTCTGCTCGGAGGCCAAAAATCAACAGAAAAACAAAACAAGGATTCCAGGAAATACGCTGCCTGGTTTCCAACCCTAGCTCTGTCCGTGCCTACCTGCGTGCCTGCAGTCGCGTCCCCTGCGCTCTCTGGACCTTGGTTTCCTTGTCTGTGGAGGGCCCTGACCTCACACGCCCTTGGTGACATGCATAGGCAGGTGCATCTCCTATTTTCCGCCGTGGCTGGGGGGGGGGGGGGGGTAAACTGAGGATGGAGGAAGGAACACATTATCAGGCCGTAGGGACTGGGAGCTCTTCCTGGCCACGGTAAAGGCAGGTCCAGCCTCTTCCAGCCAGGGACACTGCCTCCAGGAAGCCTTCTGGGCCTCCCCAGCCTCACTAGCCTCTCTGAGCAACAGGCTGGATCAGGAGGAGCACAAGGAGACAGCCCACTCTCCCTTCCCCACCCTCCAGGCTTCGCCCCGTGCCCCGGGCCCTATGCTTTCTCTTTTTTCTCATCTTGGCCTCCAACACCCTTGTCTTAGTCCTCGAGAGCCCGGCGGCCTGCCTCCAGTCCTGACTCTGCCACTTCGCTTGTGGCTCTGTGACCTCGGCACCTTGCTTAACCTCTCTGTGCCTTGTTTTCCTCCCTTGTACAGTGAGGGTCATGGGCGTGTAGCCTCGCGGGATTGCCCTGAGGCTCTTTTCATAATGAGTAATGTTTTGCACCTGTAATCCCAGCACTTGGGAGGCTGAGGCAGGGCATTGCCATGTGTCTGATGCCAGCTGGGGCTACGTAGAATGTGCAGGACCAGCCTGGACTACAGAGCAAAACCCCGTCTCTAAAAATAATAAAACAATAGATAAACAAAAATGGGCTGATAAATGTCTCAGTGTGGAGGTCCGGGGTTCAAATCCCATCACCCCCAAAGGAGGGAAACTTACCAAAGTTCTCAGAGCAAAATTGCATCGGGTGTCAGCGAGCAAGGTGCGTGAGCAGAGGGGACCAGGAAGGGCCACAGGGAACGTCAGAGCCCCAGCCTGGCTCCAGGCGTGACAGCCACAGGCCCAGCCAGCCCTACAGAAAGCAGCCGAGCCTTGGATTATTTTTAAGGAAACCCGGAAGTTCTGCCTATTGATTTGAGCATTCATTGTTGAACAAGAAATCTCTCCATTTTTACACATTGGTGGCAGATTTAGGGGGAAAAAAAGTCACACTGCGGGGACAAGAAAAATGCCTGCTGGGCCGGAGGAGATGCCTGATCCAGCCCTCAGGCGCACGCAATCCTTGTCCACAGATCAGACCGCCAGCCAGCACCCTGAGGGCCAGAGCCCGCTGTCCCGTTCCAGGCCTGCCCCAGAGACCGTTGCCATGCCAGCCATGGGCGTCATCCAGAAAGGCAGAGACGGAGCTGGGGACCCACGTGACTGAACCATGCATGAGCCAGGCCCGGCCCAGCCTCGCTGCAGGAGTGCCCCTTCTTCACTGCACAGCGCAGGGGGATCTCTGCTGCAGTCTGTGCTCTCCCGGGATGGAAGCAGGGCTCAGAGGGGTCGCAGTGGTCACCCAGTGCCACGCAGCAGGTAAGTGGCTTCCAGACTTCAGTGACTAAAACTCCCACACCCACCCGCCTGCCTAACCCTTCCATGCAGCACCTAAAGCAGATGCCTTTAGTATCAACCACAATAAAACCAGTTTAAAGCATAGGAGTGCCCCCCCCCCATCTCCCCTTCCCGCCATGGGCCAGGTACCGACAACCAGAAGTGGCTCCTCGGGTGTCCTCCTCGAGGCCCCTGCAGAATCTACAGGACCACGGAGTCTCCTGGGGGAAGGGATGGGGACCTAGGACTCCCCAGACATCGCCAGGGCCCTTTTTGTTCTGCAGTCTGGGTCCAGGAAGTGATCCTAGCCGAGCCTCGACCTGACACCTGTTCGGAGGACAAAATTATCCTTTATGTCCCCCTATAATTATTATGTTATTCGTGGATGTTAGTGGCATATAATACTTATACTCGCCTTGAGGAAGTGGGGTACATATGTACTGCGCCCCAATCACTTATTTTCCTGTCTGAAAGCAGCCTTTAGTGGCCACAAAGATGACCCGCATGGGTGTGGCGTGTCCCACACAGGCAGGTACATACTCGGCTTCAGTGTCTTGGGCCCCATACTCGGCCCTTCCTCCTGAGCTCTGATCTGGGGTTGGCCAACAAGCCCTGGACCTGATCTCGTCCTTCGGAAGTCAGGCATCGTCCCTGCGCGGTCCCCGTTTGAGCCCAGGAGCCTGTGGACCCAGCCCGCCCGGAGGAGTGTGGACTCACCGGCTGTGGGCTTAGCGACCGAGCAAGGCTGCCTGCGCCGCCCCACAGCTGGACGCATGGCTAGGCCCGGGTCCCACAGTTGCTTGGAGGCAAGAAGCAGGTTGTTGTCCCCGTCGCGCCAGGCAGTGCGCCCGTGCTCCTGTGCACCTAGCCGAGGCCCGGGCCTTCTGCAGTTAACACAGCAGTGACGGCTTCTGGCCTTTCCCACCGTCAGCACAGCAAAGTCGGAGGCCCTGGCCGTAAAACCCAGCCCCGGCCCAGGGACCTGGGAGAGGTCTCAGGCCAGCTGCTGCCTGCGGGGACCGCAGAAGGACCCTCATGCCCTGTCTCAGCTCTGTCACCTGCGTCGGAGGTGGTATTGCCCGACTCTGATGGCAGAGCAGCCGGGAGGCGTTCCTGCTCCAACACACATTCTTTATTATCTGCAAGGACATCTCAGCCTTCCACGCGAGCCCTGCCCAGATCTTCTGAACGGGTCCCAAGGAGGAAGTGAGGTCCACAGACCGGAGGCAACTTAGGGGAGACCGGGCAGGAGCCCAGCAGAGTCTGTGCTGGCATCCCCCAAGCTGAGGCAGCCCCATCGGAACCTGAGACCAGGGCTGCAGGACTTCAGCTGTGTCCAGGTGGGTAAACTGAGGCTCAGAGTGACCGAGACAGCCCTGGTCCATTAACATGTGCTTGTGGCCACCCCAGAACTGGAGCTGGGTGTAGTCATGGGTGAGATTTCATGTCACAAAACCCCCTTCGCAAGAGACACAGCCAACGCGTGCAGATATCTCTGCTTGCCCAGAACCGAATCACCCACAGGGAGGAATGTGCCAGCCAGTCTGTGGTGGGTGGGGAGGGGACGCTGCCACCACCTGCAAGGACTGGGACTCGCCCGATGGATGTTGGCGGATTAGCGATTCTTGTTCAGCCCCACCAGAGAGGAACACACAGGCCGGGTGAGGGCTGGGGTTTTTTTTAAATACTTTTTTATTGATTTATTTTTATTTACTGTGATTTAGGGATCCAACCCAGAGCCTTCATACTGAGATACACTCCAGCTCATTGAAAAAAAAATTTTTTTACATGAATTCCGAATTCTATAACACGTTAGAAACATAGTTTGGGGAGTCAATGGCCATGCACACCAACTGTGGTCTCTTTTCTCTCTACAGGTGTCCCTGCTGTTTCCTGAAGGAGAGACAGTGTCCCCGGGCCACATCCTCTGCACACGGGAGACCAGCGTGTGATACGAGAACCATAAAACATTTCTTTTCCATTCTGCTGCTAAAGGCTTCCTTTCTGTGGGTCACAATGGGCATGGTCCACGGGGAGGTGGTGGTCGTACACCCTGGTCCTGAGGGAACAATCGGCACAGGGGAGTCACTCTGGTACCACCCATCTGGTTACGTAGGGACACTGGCCATGTTTATTCTGGGCCCTACCTTCCCAGCCTTGGTTTGAGCACATCCCTCAGCACCTTATGACGGAAAGGCAGGACTCAAGGCCACAGGTCTGTGCTGGGGCCTGAGTTCCGGCTTATTCTATCTTGGAACCCAGGGTCTCATTCTGTAGACCAGGCTGCTCCTGAGCTAGGTAGCCCAGGATAACCTTGAACTCACAGCAATCTTCCTGTCTCAGCCTCCCCAGCACTGGATTACAAGTATGCAACCATGCCCAGCCTCCCCCCGCCCCTACTTTCTGTCTTTCACGTTTTGAGATAAAGTCTCCCTAAGTTGTCTAGGCTTGCCTTGAACTCGGGAATGCTCCTGTCTCGGCTTCCTAGTAGCAGGCTGGTGCCACCACTCCCCCTTGGTCCCTGCATCCTCTACAAGCCCCAGGCAAGTTGACACTGCTGGCTAAAGTGAGCATGCACGCAGAGACCCCTCTACAGGTCTCCCCACCCCCTGAGTCTCCCCTCCCGGACTGGGTTCCCCATACAACCTCCCTCCGGGCCATCTTCTCCCAGCGACCCTAGGATGGGGCTGGCGGTTAGAGCTGGCCGGAGTGTCCCTCGCATACCTATCTACAAAGATAGAAAGAAAGGCCCAAGCCCCGAAGCTCCCTACTCACGGAACCCCTCGCTCCAGCCCGAATGCCCCCACGGGGAGGCTGCTCTCCTCCGCGTGCCCACAGTGCCCAGAGCCAGGCAGCGGAGGTTGGAACCTGAGTCTGCCCCGTTTATCGTATGACCTTGGGCAGGTGACACATCCTTAGCTTCCACCCCTGAGAAATGGGCTTAGTAGCCGCACGCCTCTCCTGTGCGCGGCAATGACAGTGCAGAGAGTCAACGCCCAGAAAAGGTTCAGGACGAGACCCAATAGCAGCACGCACGCCAAAGGAAAGGGATCAACCGCAGCGCACCTCACATGGCACAGGGCCAGAGTCCAACGTGGTCGCAGCTCTCGGCAAAGGGGACCCCTTCACCTGTGGCAGCCACCGCAACAACTGGTGTTGCTCGCCTGACCGGCAGAGGCGTCACCCCGGCTCAGATGGTCAGTAGGTTGCGCGGCCCGTGTTAAACACATTGAGCATGAATCTGTCTGAGCCTAATCTTGAACTTAGCACTGAGCACAGATTTAGCTGGAGGGAGGGAGGGAGGAGAAAGGAGGGACTGGGGAAAGAAGGAAGGAAGGAAGGAAGGAAGGAAGGAAGGAAGGAAGGAAGGATGGATGAGAGGAGTGCACCATACAGGAACTAAATGCTGTTAATGAGGGTTAGTAGAAGGATTAAGGGGAGCAAGGGATGGAGGATGAGGATGTTAGGACGTGGGGGATCCAGGGTGAGAGTGTTAGAGAGCGGGAAGATGGAGGGTGGGAATGGTACAGTGAGGGATCAAGGATGGGAAGGTCTGACTACAGATCAGGGAGGTGGTGCTGGACAGATGGGTCATTGTCAGACGCTGAAGAGGTGGCCGCCTCACTGAGACCCACCCCACATTCGGCTAAGGCCACGTCCACCCTGCAGATCCCCCAATGACTGCTCTGGAATCTGAGAGCCAATTTGCAAGTGCTATGGTGAAAAAAAAAAAAAAACCCACATTAGCAGCACGCTGTGTGCTCATCGAAGGACTAATTTCCACTGGTTTTTTGGTTTTCAGCTCTATAAATCCTAAATGTGCCTTTCATTTTCTGTTTCCACTCTTTGAGGACATCTGTTTGACATTTGCCTTGTGCGATGGGAGGGGTCGGTGCTGGGTAAGTTCCTCTGTAATGCCTTTGCCTTGAAGTAAGAGACCAGAGTGTGGCCACGAGCAGCCAGCAGCAGCCTGTCCCCTCCCCAGGCTCCCCGCGCCGCAGCGACCCTCTATCCGCAGGTGAGCTGGGAAGGTGGCTCCATTTTCCACCCATGTACGAGGGATGAAATCTTCAGGCCAAGATGGGACAGATTCACGTGTTTCCAATTCATGGCTTCCAGCCCAGCTCGCTGTAATGTGGATTTTACAAACGTGTGTAGACAAGATTTTTCTTTTTGTCTTCGTCTTTTTTGTCTGTTGGCAGGACTTCCTCTGCCTGTATGGCTCCATTTTAATTTAACCAAATTAAATTGAACCTCACCAAGCACACTGGTGCAGGCCTGTAATCCCAGCACTCTGGGAGGCTGAGGCAGGAGGACTCCAACTTTGAGCCCAGCCTGGGTAACTTCGCAATTTAGCAAAATCTTGTTCGAGTGATACAGTGAGAAAGAGCTGGGGATGTAGCTCAGTGCAAAGGCCCCAGATTCAGTCCCTAGCATCACAAAATAAAGAAATAAAATAAGTTGAACCAGCACCTGTGGCCTTCCGGTAGGAAACAATTGCTTCCTTCAGTTTCACAGTGGCGAGCTGCTAGGGATGGCACCACAGAGCCCTGAGGACCCGTCTTCAGTTCCTGAGCACTTACTACTTGTGACCTGTTGAGGGTCACCTTGATTCCTTACTTTTTTTTTCTTTTTCTAAACTGAAATACCAAGATAATCCCAGTTGTCCAGGTCTATAATCCCAGCACTCGGAGGCTGAGGCAGGAGGCTCACAAATTCAAGCCCAGCTTGAGCAACTTAGTGACTGACTTACTGAGGCCCTATGTCAAAAAAAAATTTTTTTTAAAGGGCTGGAGATGCAGGTCAGTATGAATCCCTGGGCTCCATGCCTAGTACAGACAAAAACAAAACCCGCAATGGATTACACCGTGTTCTGATTATAAAGTTGATGCTTGCCACTTTTTTCAAACACCAAATCCCATGACATGAACTCAGTAAGACCAAAACCTCCCCCATTGAGACATCTTTGCTTCTCACTCAAATTATCCCCCAGATCAGATCCAACTGCTTCAGATCCCCACTCCACAATCAGGTGGACCCAATGTCTACACCCACCAAGGAGGACCGGACCCCTTGTGGGGCTCTAGGGCTGCAGCTCTTCCCACTCACAGCACTTGGCTTCCGGTTTGTGATCTTGGCCTAGAGACTCCTCATTCCTCCTTCAGGCAGGACCGTGGCACCGTTCCTGGTCCCAGCATCAGCCATCTAAGGATAACAACTCTGACGTCCAGCATGGACCTGTCGCCCATCCACCTGCCTGCAATCCCAGCCTATCAGACAACCCTGCCTTGTGCCTTTTCTCCCAAGCCAGCTAAACAACCCAACGCCCAACCCTCATCCTGGCTAATCCACGCACACTAAATAAAAGCTCTGATCACCTCGTGATAAAGGCCTTACACCTGCACTTGGAGTCAATAAACTTTAACTTCAAATTCTCTCACTGTGGATGATATTTTGGTCTTGCACACGTCCTTCTTTGACCAAGTACCCCTCATCAACCTCACCTCGCCTACACCCTCCTAACCATCCAGGAGAAGCCCCCTCTTCTGGCTGGTCTATATGTCCCCCCAGAGCCTCATGTGTTTGGAAGGTGATTGGTTATGAGGATTATGTGGGTCCACTGGATTCATCATTGATAGTTTCATGCGCTGTTAGGAGTTGGGGCCTGACCGGGGCTGGTCACTGGGCATGGCCTGGAAGGGTGGATTCTTGTCCCTGGCTCCTCTTTTCTCTCTGCTTCTTGGCTGGAATGGGGTAAACAGTTTTTCTCCACAGCAGGCCCTTCGGTGCAGTGTGAAATGAGATCTCTGAAGCCCTGAGCTAAAATAAGCCTTTCCTCCTTTGAATTGCGGGTGTCCGATATCACATCCCAGGGATGGAAAAGTGACTAAGCCATCCACTTCCCCAGAAGCCCGAGAAACCCAAGCAGCGGGAATTTTGACCACGCAGTTGCAGATGCCCCACCACCCTGCCCTGGGAACTGTGGCCGCCCAAGCTGAGAGGTGCTCTGGGATGTCTCGTTCCAGACCTGGAAAAATTATACAAATGCTACAGAAAACCTTGCTGAGAAATGGGTAAGGTGAGAGGAGCCCACCGGAAGGGAGAGGGCACCCCCTGCAGGGAGAGGCCACCCAGCACACAGCATCACTTCCTGACTACTGCCCACCTTAGCCTGGAAACCTGTGCAACTGTCAGGGCTGGCCCTGCCCGGCATCGGTGCCATCTTTTCCTGGACCTGTTTTCTCCATCTGTCAGAAAGGAGGCATCTCTGTCTTGGTGTCCCTCAGGGCTGTCATGAGGGTAAATCCTACCAAGGACATGAACGTTGCCATTTTTGGTGGGTTTTCTACCCCAAATGGGGGGGGGGTGATAAATATCGCCCTGCCCCCTGCCTGGCATCTGCTGGGAGCCTGATTGTTTCCCCCCTCCGCCCTTCAGCTGGCCTCTTCCCGGCCATCTCCACTTCCTCACCAAAGCGCTTGAGTCATTTTTATTGAGTTATAAAACCAGGATTGTTTTTGGATAGAGTTGGTAGAAAGGCCTGGAAACTTAGTAATCTGAACTTCTCAGGTTTGTTGACAGCTCTTGTTGCTTGGGGAGACAATGAGGGCTGCCTTAGCAAGGAGTAAATGACTTTCACTTTGCAGATTGGCTGGGAGCTGGGCCGGGCACTGCACACACCCATTGGCTGTGGTTGCATCCAGACAGAGCGGGTGATGGGGAGGCTGGGCAGGGCCCCGGGGAACAGTCCCCAGTCCCACCTTCAGGAGGGAAAGCAAAGGGCATACTTTTTAATGTAAGCTTTTCTTTTCTTCCCTTTTCTTTTTTGGAAAAGGATTTCACTCTGTAGTCTAGATTGGTCCTAAACTCACTGTGTCGCCCCGGCTGGCCTCAAATACACAGCAATCCTCCTGCCTCAGCCTCCTGAGTGCTGGCATTACAGGCACATGCCACCATGCTAAGTCACATTATCAAAAGAAAAGGGGGGGCGGGGGGACTGGTCCTGGTGGCACAGATCTGTCATCCCAGCCCTCCGCACACCTGAGACAGAAGGGGCACAAGTTGGAGCCCAGCCCCAGTAGCTCAGCAACTTCGCAAGACCCTGTCTCAAAATCAAAAACTCAAAAATGGGCTGTGGATATAGCTGACCGTGAAGGCACAGTACCGCAACAATAGATAAATGCATTAAAGCTAAAGAGGGCTGGAGCACGATGCTGGCGGATCAAGGATCACTTCCTCTGCTGTTCAGCGCCTCCCAGGACACCCCACGCCGGTGATCCAAAGCCTGCCTCTGATTCTCTGCCCATTCACCGTGCGACTCTGGGCTGCCCCATGTCACCTCCCTTCCTTGGAGCTGGATTCCTATCACAGCAGAATGACTGGGACCACTGGCTGCCCCATCTGGATCCCTCCAGCCCATCCTACCCCCAGCAGGGAGCCACTAACATCTCTGTGAGCGCCAGGCCCAGCCGCGGCTCAGCTCCTGTGTGCCAGCTCCCCCGCGCAGAGCAGCAGCAACTGGAAACCGTGCCCCGATCGTGGATCCTGAGTGCCCGCCCCTGCCTGCCCTGTGCCTCCTCCACAGTTGGTACATGGCCGTGCAGGTAGGGACGCTGTGTATGGTTTAAATCTGAAATGTCCCCTGAGTCTCATGAGTCTGGTAAGTGACTGGACCATAGGGGGTGCTGAGTCCTGGGTTCACCCTAGATGACCTCCTGTGCGGTGAGAGCTGGCACCTGGCTGGAGGATGGGTCTCAGGGGGCCGGACTGGGAAGAGCAGAGCACCATCCATGACTGATTCCTAGTTTCTCTGCTTCCTGGCGGCAGCAGGGTGGGCTGTTCCCTCTGCCAGGCCCTCCTACCTCTGCCTGTCCTGCTTCGGAGCCAGCCGCCCATGCACGCACTGAGACCTCAGACGCTGCTAGCTAAAAGAAACCCCTCCTCCTCTGGTTGAAACCCCTCCTCCTCTGGTCGTGGGTGTCCGGTGCTGTGTCTGTCCCAGCAATGGGAAAGTGATAAGGGATATGGCAAGCCCCCAGAACCCTTCCTGGTCCCCACCCCTCACAGCACACACACACACACACACACACACACACACACAGTCCAGTCATGGCTCCAAGGGCACAGACTTGATGGGCAGAGGTGGGATCTGCACAGCCTGTGTCTCTGCATACACCTACTGGACAGCAAACAGAATCTCAGAGAAGTCCAGGAAACGGTATGGGATCCTTCCGAAGCTGATGCTGGGAAGGGCTTTCCCTCCAAATCTGTGCTCCGCCTCCGCTGGCAATGCTCAGGAAAGGGACGGTGTGTGAGGGGGCGCTGCCCGGTTAACCATGACTCCTAAAGGGAAGGGGCCTGACGGCCCAAAGGGAGAGAGCTCCAGATCACCCCACTGAACCGCATTCTGGTCAGGCCCAGAAGAACCATCTCCTTCCTCTTAGGCAAAGCGCAAACTATGGCAAACTCAAAGATTTCCTAAGCTCCTGTCCCTCCCGGCCCCCAAACACCCATGCGAGATGGCCTGGTGGCACACAGCTATGACCCCAGGACTCTGAGAGGCTGAGGCAGGGGGAGTTTAAGCCTGGCCTGGGCAACTTAGCAACTTAAAGAAAGTTCTATTTAAAAGAAAGAAAAGGCGTGAAAAGCGCTGGAGGTGCAGTGCCACCCCGCCCCGGGCCCCACAGACAGCAGAGGTCCCACACCTGCAGCCAAGATCCCTTAGCTCTGCAGTGGGCAGATCGCCCTGGCCTCGGCCACGCCACCGCCGGCCCACCACTGCATCCATTTCACGTCTCTGGCGTGACGAGACCAGAAATTAAACAACAGCCGCGGGCGGGACTGCCTCGAGACAGCAGCTCCGTTATGAAATAGGGCGCCTCTGCCCGCGCCGGGCTCTGGATCCCGTCAGGGCGACGTGAGCCTTTCCTTTGCTTCCTCGAGAAGGTGAAATATAAGCCTGTAATAACACTGTGTCCCTGTTCTGCCCTGGACAAAAGTCAAAACTCGAATCTGATAAATCTGAAATCAGCGCTCCTTTCTAATTGGCCTTCACGGGGCTGGACGTGGCGCGGAGCCGGTGGTACTTCACGTCGGGTGTTGTTGGTGCCGACAGAAGAAATGAATCTTTCAGGAGACTCCAGAAGAAATGAATATTCTCGGGATTCCTGGGAACTGAGTTCCCACCCATGTTACTCCCAACAAAGGGGGCCTCTGTCTCGCCCTCAGAGTTTTGCCCGGCGCAGGGGACCCTTCACCCCTCCACAGAGACCAAGACCCTTCTCCTTCTCAGCCTGGAAAACTTCTACTCGTCTGCCAAGACCCAGTTCAGAGGTGCCCACCTCTGAGAATCCTCATCAGTTCCCCTGAGCTGCTTCTTGGTGACCAAGGTTCAGATGGGGCTCAGTCCCTTCCCAGCCTGTTGGCTGACCTTAATCAACCTCCCCAAAACAGCCCAAGGGCAGGAAAAATTACATCCTACCCTGCCTTTCTCACAGTCTCCTGATGAGCATCTACTCAGCACTTAGGAGGTGCTCCGTGAATGCTTGTTAGCCAAGTAAATGGTCACTCTTCCCATCAGCGTAGAGCAGCGATTCTAAGCTGGGCCAGGTGACACAGATCTGTAATCCCAGCATTCCAGGAGACGGAAGTAGGAGGATTGCAAATTCGAGCCCAGACAGGGCAACTTAATGAGACCCTTCCTCAAAATCAAGAGTTTAAAAATGGACTAGGGATGTAGTTCTATGTCAAGGTCCTGGGCTCAGTCCTCAGTAACACACATGGACACACACACACACACACAGACACACACACACACACACAAAGAAACAAAAGACAAAAAAAAAGCAGCAATTCTCAATTGATAGTCCTTACACCCGTAGTGACACTTGTCCACATCTGAAGATATTTTGGAAGAAAACACTTATGACATCTAGTAGACAGAGGCAGGATGCCAGCATGGCTTGCGTGGGCCCCTCACACTTTCACCTTTGTGAGTTCCTTCCTCCCTTAAAAATAAATAAATGAGCCACACTTTAAAATGGAGTGGATCCGAACATGAGTATCGTCCTGGCTGAATCCGTTATTAAATATTTGTTCTTGCCATCTCCACCTGATTCTTCTGATGGTACAGTGAACTTAAAACACTCATGTGGGACCCTACCAGGGTGGTGAGGCCCTGCAAAGCCAAGGTCAGCCCCACCGCACACAATGGGCAGCCCCAGGGCCAGCAGGCCAAGACCGCTGTGGGCGGCCCTGCGTGGGTGGCACTTTTGGTAGTTAGCAAGGCACTAGGGAAGCACTGAAGGCAACGCACACAGCCCAGTCTTTCACAGGAGCGTCCATAAAAAAACCCTCGTGGCCTCTCCTCCGTTGCCGGAACGGTGCAGGCGGCACGCAGCACAGATTCGGTTCCACTGTGCCAGCGGCGGGCAACACTTCATCACTCAGATAAACTGGGGAGGTTGTGTTAGGCCGCCTGCCCCCGCCAGCCTCTCGTTAGCCACACAGTAGCTTGGGGACACCGAGGCTGCGCCCCTGTTCTGCCCCCTAGACTAGAGTGAGACCGTATCTCAAAAGAAAAAAAAAATCCAAACCATAACAAATTTTGAATTCAGAAATACTCTCATGTCAGGAAGTGTTTCCGGGTCGGCACCGTGCTCCCTATTGGCAGGTGAGCAACGCAGTACTAAGATGTGCTGTGTGGCCGCAGCCTTTCATTGGGATCCCAGCCTCTCCCCCTCCCTGGGATCTACCCCTCACTCAGTATCTGTCCTGGAAAGGGGGAGACAGGGGGTGTCATCAACATCCCCAGGCTATTGAGGCTTACCGCTCTCCTCGGACAGCTCTTCATGAGAAAATATTTGCCACAGTTGAGTCAGGAGTAATTTTCTGTCGCAGCAGGGTGCTGTGATAGTTCAGACCTGAAATGTCCCTCAAAAGTCTCATGGATTTGGAAGGCCACCGGCTCACGGGCACAGTGTACTTGCCAGTGGATTCATCATGGATGATTCAGCAGCTGAATGGGCCCTTAGGAGGGGGACTTGGTGGGAGGTGGGTCAGTGGGACGTGGCCTGAAAGGGATTTCTTGTCCTAGCTCCTCACGTCTCTCTCAACTTGCGGGCTGCCCCGATGAGGCTGAACACCTTGTCTCTGCTCTGACCTCTCCCGTGCCATTTCAGCCTTGGATCCAGGTGGTGATGAACTGAGACCTCTGTCATGTAAGTCCCCCACTTTTCTTTTTTGCTTTGCCTCCTAGGAAGCTCAAAGTTAAAATCTCTTCTTAACTCCTACAACTATATTGACCTAGACGTCTGGGTATCATTATTTTTACTTTCATGGTGTTCCTTCCCCTCAACTAATTTTAATAATGCTACTGTATCTAGTCTGTTGTATACTGTATCTATTTATGGAGTCTCTTTTTGCTCACAACTGACAGAAATCCAACCAACCCAATTAGTTCAAGAAACAAAAGCAGGCAAAAGAATCTTATTGGCTTCTATGACTGAAAAGTTGAAGAGTTCAGGGTATATCCAATCAGAAAGCCCCAAAGTAGAAGCAAATCCAAGGACACATGAGTCAACTTGAAAGAATTCCCAATAACCAGAGCTGTAACAAATTGAACAGAAAACTAAAAAATACAGTACTGAAATATAACCCAAAATATAAAACACATTACACAAGGCCTCATTTATATAATAAATGCTTAAATTAAAAAGTAAACAAATGAGGACAAGAAACAAATCTTCCTTACAAAAGAATTCCAATTCTCTACGGAAACACTTCCTAAGAGGTGGAGCTTAATTCCCCCTACTCCTTCTCCCTCCCTTGAGGCTGGTTTAGAGTCAGCGACTTGCTCCCAAAAGGCAGAGAATGGAAAGAGAAGGAAAGCAGTGTCACAGAGGAGAGACCTGACTCCCAAAACCCTAGCCAAGCGAGGAAGACCAGCGTCACCTGGAATGAGTCACACTGACGTCCCAAACGCCCTGGTAGGAGGTGACAAGAACTTGGTACTCCCTTCCGTGGTAAGGCTTCCAAAAATCCACAACTCTAGTGTGAGCATCAGACAGTCCCAACGTGGAGAATATTCTACAGGACCCCTGGCTAGCTCTCCTCCAGACTATTGAGCTCATGAAGAGCAAGGAAGACCGAGAGGCCACCACAGACCAGAGGACGCGAGGGAGATGTGGTCACTATGGACAATATGGTACCCTGGAAGGGTTGCTTTCCACTCAATTCAAGGAAAACCTATGAAATCCAAATTAAGTCAGAGAGCTTAGTTAACGATAATGTGCTAATGTTGGTTTTTCAACTCAAATGTACAATGAAAAGGTACAATGTGCATAATGTCAGTCGCTAGCATGAGGAATAGCGTTCTATTCACTCAGTCTGCTCTGAGGTTTAAATAACAGTTTAAATCTGACGTCTCTGGAGTCTGAGAAGTGTGAGACCAACATGAAATCAGGGAGCAGACACCACCAGTTCTAGCGAGGAACCTCTTCTTCATTAACAGACGGCCATTTTTCCCGTATCTTCACATGGCACACAGAGGAGAAAGAGGTCCCAGGTCTGCTCCTTTTTGATCAGGACCCTCATGACCTCATCAGCCCCCCAAGGCCGCACCTCTTCGCACCCTCACAGAGAGATAACAGCATGAGAAGTGTCATCAAAATATCTAGTGAAATCTAATTTTTTAAAAAAAATTATTACAATAAAATTCAACATTGCCCTGAATCCCCCTCACTTCAGGTACACTTATCCCATTTCTTGCCATTTTCTGAAGCGACTCTCAGAGTCCTCAGCCCATGAGTGCCTCTAGTTGGGCCGTCCTGGCTCCTTCAAAGTCCTGAACTGACTGAAAACATTGACATGTCATGATCGTTTTCACTGTCGGGAAGAGGCAGGAGTCACACAGTGCCAGATCCCGGATATAAAGTAAAAGAGGACACACTATAATGTGTGACGAACCTGCCTTCCCATCGCTGGCACCAGGCAGGAACATCCTCAGTCTTTGCTCTCCTAATCATAAGGATGCTCCCAAGAGAGAGCTTCCAGAACTGTTCTGGGAAGTGGCCAAAATGATGGCATAATTATTTCCGTGAGGGGAGCATTTTGAAGCGGATTAGTAGCAATGTGTCTTTTACTATAATAAAACTTTTAAATTTAAACATTTGCTGCACCTTTTGATCATGCTCTCTATAAATTTCAGGGACCCACGTAGCCCACAGCAACTCGGCAAATGTGAACTTTAAAAATAGGGTATCAAAAGGACAATGAAGTAAATAATTAAGTTGTAGCTCTCAATTCAATCAAGACCGACCTCCAAATGATCATAATGTATATATGCTAACAACAGGGAGGATGGGCACAGTGGGTAAAGGCACACCATTTGTATCAGGCCTGGAAGAAATATCCTCTAATTGATAAATCATGCAAATTAAAAATGGAGTAGGAGAACGCAAATGCATAACGGGTACACCCACACCTGGATATATTTATATACAAAATATTTTTTGCCTTTTGTTTTAGAAAAAAATGGACTCATGCCATGCACAATTTATTTCAGCTTGCCTTTTTCCCACCCATACTCTGTAGTTCAGGGTAGTTCTGAACTCACTGTGTAGCTCAGGCTGGCCTTGAACTCACAGCAGTCCCCCTGCCTCAGCCTCCCAAGTGCTGGGATTACAGGTGTGTGCTATAATGCCCAGATAAGTTCTGTGTGGTGCTGAGGAATGAGGCCAAGAGCTCTGCACACATTGGGCATGTGCTTTAACTGCTGAGCTGTGCCCCAGCCCGCTCCTTTTCTACTACTCTCTTTCAAAACTTCAGGCAGAATACATGATCTGTATAAGCACCAATTCCCTGAGATTCATGCCATTAGTACGTACTGCAAATATATACTCATAAAAAGTAATAATTGTATAATAGAATAACTATTAAGTAGGCTTGTCTAAGCCCCTGGGTCTAATGTAAATCCATTATTTTATTAAGTATTATCTATTATTATAATTGCTAATGAATTGTTACAATTTTTTCAGGATTACCCATGAGTTACGCCACGCTGACCATCTGTCCTCGCAGGTTTGGAATTCTGGGAGAAAGGGCATTTGTGGTAGCCACGCATCTTAGGAATCCCTTCCTGGAAAGGCTGTGGCTGCCCCACTTTGGGCAGTGTGCTCCTCTCCCCCTGAGCGGGAAGGAAGGCGCCCCATCTGCAGGGGGCGGGCACCGGTGGAGCTGCCCTAGGTGCCATGGCGCCTCCTGCAGGAAGAGACAGCTTCCAGACTCACAGCTCCTCCACTGCTGCCCCTTCTCTATCCTCAGGGGCCCCAAGCCCAGGTCAGGCTCAAGCCCTCATGGTTGGGGAGCACCCAGCCCTCCCACACTTGGCCACAGTGTCATTGGTCGAAGGGGACAGGTCTGATGAGCTGGCTCCGATGCGCCCCAGCCTCCCCTCTTGGGTCTCAGTTTGCCTTGGCACCCCTCACTTCCAATTCACCATTTCTTCACCACTGCCAGCTGCCAGGGCCCTGCCCCACAAGGCTCGGGGACAACACGCAGACACAGGCTGTTTGACCTGTCCCCATCGTGGCGTAAGGGCCGAAGCCCATAAAGACCCACTGTGCTGCGTCTCTGGCTGACCTCTGATGAAGGACCACCGCAGATCTCGGAGCGGCGCTAGGGCCGAGCCAACTCTGGGCCTTGGTCCAACAAACAGATCAAGACAAGCGCTACCACAGCTGTCATTTCTGGGGTGTGACCGTTCTGCCTGACTGCACCCCGACACTCCTCGGCAGCTTCATAGCCAGTTAGCGCCACACGCATGCGGTGAGCACTTACTGAGTGCTCTCGGGGAGGTCTGCCTGCCCAGCAGGAACATTTCCCCCATAATAATTTTATTTTATGATTACAGAGAAAGGGGAACATCTTGAAATTTTTTTTAAAAATTCTCTTACGCTTCTTGGTCTAGAAATTTCATATTAAATTATATCTCCAATCTATTTTTCTTTTCTCTCTTCTTTTTTCTTGTCCATTCCAGGGATGGAACCCAGGCTCTGATGTATGTCAGGCAAGCATTCTAGCTCTGAGCAACACCCCCAGCCCTGCCTCCTAGTATTTCTAATGAAAATAGACTTTCATCAGGTAGTAAAATGACCCAAGTGAGTCGACAGCTGCAACATACAAAATAATGACTAAGATTTAACTCATTTCCAGTGCTATCCGGTTTTTTGTTTTGTTTTTTGAAAACGGTCTTCCTCTGTAGTCCAGACTGTTCCTGAATTCACTATGTAGGGCAAGGTGGCCTTGAACTTAGAGCAATCCTCCTGTGTCAGCCTCCTGAGCTGTGATAACAGGCACGGACTATCACAGTGCTGCAGAGTTGAAGTCAGGGCTGTGACATTTGGAAACATTCTCACCACTGTGCTATTTCTCCAGCCCATTCCAATGGTATCAAACAAAAACCTTCTACTAACACAATAAAATGGATCGACAGCTTTAGAATTTTAGTAAGAGTTTAATTAACTTGAAAATTTATACCTAATGCTTAGCTATGCAACTGCTTGAAAAGAATTTCTGTGACTCTTTCTTTCCTTTTTCTCGGCAGAAGTAGGGATCGAACCCAGGGCCTTGTGCAGGTCAGGCAAGTACCCTACCGCTGAGCTACAAGTGAGATCTTTTTTATTTTTTAAATAAAAACTCAGGAAGCCCGAGCCGTCCTCTCCCCCATCCCTCGGAGACTCCCGGGTCAGTTCTCCACTGCCTCTCCCATGCAAATGTGAGCTCTACTTCCCCTCCTCTGAGTAAGGGCTGGTCCATGCCATGGTGACTCTGGACAGCCACCCTTCCTGCCTTCCAGGAAGGTCGGAGAGGTTCTGGCTGCTCTCTCTTTGGGGACATGTGATTTTAAAGCCCTGAGCCACCGTGAGGACATCATCCACGTGGATGGCACCATGCTATAGAGACTGTCGTGTCTGCGTGGTGATAGGACCCCCAGGGGTCCAGCCCCAGATGTCTGAGCCTTTGCAGGCCCCCACACAGGTGCAGATGGTGCAGGCAGTTCCAACCCAGGCCACTGCGAGCCCGAATAACACAGTGACAACCAGGCACACCAGCCCAGCGAGCCCAGGACCACGAGAGCATGGAACATGTTATTTTAAACCACCAAGTCTTCGAGTGGTTTGTTACACAGCAGTAAATAACTGGATAAATAGCACAGCTGCCCCGCACTCGGTAGGGTCTACAGGGAGGCAGACTCACTTCTACTATGACCAGCGTGCTCTCTGGGACAGACCCAAGAGAAGGCACAGGGCAGGGCAAGACCTGCCTTCCGGGCTTGAACGTTAAGGAACTGCAATGTTTGCTTTGGTATCTAAACTCTTATTTAACAAAATTCTAATCTGATTTTTTAAAAAAACCCTAGGAGATTGAACCGCTCCTAAAAAAGACTACACACCCAGGTGGCTCACATGTGGCACTGCCACAACCGCCAGCACAAATCCGGCAGGTCGTCACCTTAGGAATGGCTGATGTGGCTTAAACCCCAACTACCCCCAAAGTTCCATGTGTGGGAAGGCGACTGGCGCATGGATAGGTGACTTCCTGTGCCACTGGGAGGGGCTAGCCCATGATTGGAGGGATGGGTTGCTGGGGGTGGGGCCTGGAGGGATACGCCCCTTTCCCCCGCTGCTCCCTCCTCTTTGCTTCCTGGGCGCCATGGAACGAACAGCAGTCAATGAAGCCAGGCTCTTCCGCCATGGCCAGCTGACCATCAGGGACAGAGACCTCTGAAACCATGACCCACAATAAACCTCTCCTCCCTTAAGCGTGGGTGTCGGGGACCGTGTCCAGCAGGAGAAAGTGACTAAGAACCACACGACCTACTTACGGGCTCCCGGGCCACTCGGTCCGTCGCCACCGAGTATTCTGGTAACTTCTGCCTGGGTTTCATTTGCCTCACAGTCTTTTCCAGATACTGGAAACTCAAACTCGGAAGCTTAGGAGACAAATATTTCCTACTTTATAACCTCATCTGAAGGAAGGAATAATAATAATAATAAAAATCAGTGTCTTAAGCTAAGCAGTTTACACCATTCCATTTGCCCAGAGGTCAGTCTTGGGTGACAGTGTGACAGTCACCCTCCAGAAGCGGGAAACCACATCTCAGGGACACAGCTGGCTGCCCAAGGCCAGTGGGGCAGGACACCAGATGTTTTTGCCTCAAACCTTTCTACTTATGAATTTAAGTGCGCCCTTCTCCCGAAATATGTTAGAATCCTAATCCCCTAAACCCAGGATATGACCTGCTTTGGAAAGACCCACAGAAGTTATACTAAGATGACGTCATACCAGAGTTACATGGGCTCTAATCCAATATCACCGTTGTCCTTATAAACCAGAGGACAAGAAACATGGAGGGAAACACCCAAAATGGAGAGGTGGCCACGTGGAGCCGGAGGCAGAGGCAGGAGTGGGCTAAGGAAAGCCGAGGAAGGCCGACGAGGTGGGAAATGTCCTCCCCAGGGCCTGCGGACAGCCAGGCCCACCCACACCTGTATGCCATACTCCCAGCCTCTGGAAGGGACAGAAGACACTGTCGGCATCAAAGCCACTCGGCGTGGGGTCGAGTTGGGCTTCCTCCATCTCTGTGGGTTCCACATCTGCAGATTCAACCAACTGTGGGTCGGAAATATTAGGGGAAAGGGGCATTTGTACCAAACATGTTTAGACTCACTACTCCGGCGTTATTTCCTAACCAGTGTAGCTATGTACAGAGGATATCCAGTGTATTTGTTGTTCCAGGTGCTCTAGACATGATTTAAAGGGTGTGGGAAGATGTACATGGGTTATATGCAGGTGGATGCCATTTTATAAGCAGACTTGGGCGTCCTCGGATTTGGGTATGGGGGTGAGGGATGTCCTGGCAGCAGGCCCGCGGCCATACCGAAGGAAGGCTATACTTGGTCACCGCAGCCTCAGGAAACTTACCGACACCAGGATCCCCAGAGCTCTGATCCGCAAAGGGGCTCCCGCAGGCCTCCTCGCATTGTCAATCGTGACCTTGATGCTCTGAGGCAGGAGTGAGGGGTCCATTCTGCGTTCCTGCCAGGTCATGCCCACCCGGCCTCCATGGGGCAGCAACAAACCTGTGTGAGGTGGCCTGCGCTTCTACAGGCCAGGAAAGCGCTCCTCAGGGAGACCTGGGAACTTGTGCCTGGGATCCCAGCTCTGGGAGGCTGCGGCAGGAGGATCACAAGTTCAGGCTCTGTCCAGGCAACTTAGGGACTTAGACTCCATCTCACAACCAAAAAAATAAAAATGGGCTGAGAGGTAGACTGGGCTCAACCCCCCGTGCCATGAAAATAAACATCTAGGCTCCCAAACCCAGGCCTGCCTCCAGGCCTCTCCCTGCCCTTTTCCCTCATACAGACACACAGACACGCACAGGAACAATCCCTGTGCACCCCCACACCCAGATACGCCCACGGCAACTGGTGCCCACAGAGAGATAAGGAGACGCAAAGATACATTTACAGATACACTCAAACGTTCACAGTACCCACAAACACATGGAACAGATGTGCACAGAGACACACACACCATGTACATACAGAAACAGTCATGAAAGTACACTCACAGAGACCCTTGGACACAGATAATTGCATGTTTGAGAATGTTTTAGAAAAATACATGTGCAGGCAGGTGTGGTGGCACACACCTGTAATCCTAGCACTCGGGAGGCTGAGGCAGGAGGATTGTTCTCAGTCCAAGGCCAGCCTGGGCTCCACAGTGAGCTCAGGACCAGCCTGGGCTGAGGCGCTGTCTTAGCAGCATTTGTGTGTTGCTCTCTTCTCATGACAAATCCCTTGGATGGTTTCATTTTTGTTTAAGAAGCACAATAAAGTAAGGGGAAACACTGAAGCAATATCATTCCCATTTTGCGAACAGGAATACTGAGACTCAGAAGTGATCAGTGCTGGCTCAGGACTCCCTGCTGGCTGGCTGGGTGCCCAGTGGGGACCCTAATCCTTTTCCTGAACTTCAGATCCTAGCCCCCTTCTTACCCAAAGAAAACCCATGCTTACTCCATCAACACAGTGTTAGGTGTTCAGGGAAAAGCCACAAACAAGACAGACCAGGCCCACCCCCTTGGTATTCCCATTGCTAACCACCCTGAGAGTCCACTGTCCTTTGCGCACGAATCCAGTGCTCCGTAGAGGGCAGAACCTACTGCAGTGCACCACGCCCAAGTCCCAGGGCCCTGAGATGGATGTGTTAACCTGGGGAGGGGGTGAAGAGGGGGTGAGATTCTATCCACCTCCCACGTGAGGTAACACTGTGGCCTGCACACCACGCACCTGCAGGGCATCTTAGAAAGAGGGAGAAGGACTGCGCGTCCCAACTCAGCTGCTCAGCGCTTTAGACGCCCGCCCAGGTTACCTGGCAGGTGAGTTGGGCGTGTGGGGGGCTGGCAAACATGGCGGACGTTCTCACAGGAGCACCTTGCTCAACAGGGCTGCCCCCAGAGACGGGGACCACGGCACCAGGGCAGCCCTGGCTGTGTGGGACAGCCCCCTACTGCGTGCAGGCCGAGGAAGTCCCCAGCCTCAGACACAGATCACAGCCTCCATCCCGGCCTGCCGAGATGTGGATTTCCCATCTGCTTTCCTCTCTGATTTCTTAATTGGTTCCACACTGTGGCAGGGACGAGGTATTAGGTTAAACCACACGAAATTGCCAATTATACAGCAATTTACAAACAGTGGAATATGAGTTATTTTGCACAGCTCAACCAATATTTACTGGGCGCCTCACTCCCAAACACTGACTCTTTACCAGCAGTTTCAAACTTGGGTCATACCCAAATCACCTACAACTTGGTGTGGTGGCACACACCTTTAATCCTAGCTACTTGGGAGGCTGAGGCAGTAGGATTACAAGGTCAAAGCCATCTTGGGCCAATGGGTGATACCCTATATCAGAATAGTGAAAAGGACTGGGGACTTAGCTTAGTGGTAGAACTCCAGCGTGAGGCCCTGGTTCAATATTCCTACTGACAAAAGACCAAAATCTCTTAATTCCTTTACACCACCTCTGTCCCGGAAGCTACTACATCCATCCTACCAGTGCACTGCTGGAAATTACCCAGAATGCCACACTGATGACCTCTCTTCCCAACTCTGCCTTGGTGTTGTCTTGTAGCTTGAAGTCACGTGTATGAAAGTGTCTACAGCCCTGGAATCGGCACATGTTACACATCAAGGCTTCCTCCCCCCAAGCCCAGAAGTCAGTGGTTTAAATACTGGCCCTAGTCACCTCCACCTCACACATGAGGAAACTGGAGGGACTTTCCGAGCTCTTCAAGTCACAGTCTGAACCCAGGCAGCTGACCCCAGAGCCCAGGTTTACAGCCAGTGGACACACAGTGGCCTCTCTGCCTCCTTCTCACAATCGTGGTGTGAAACTCCGCTCCCTCCTTGAAGGCTGTCTACAGCCCACACTTGGCCTCCTGGGGACCCACTGTCTCCTCCCCAGCAGCTGGGAAAACAGACCAACAACAGGCTCTGGTCCCGGCAGGACAGCGACTGTGGCCTCCTGTTGTGGTTAGGATCTGGAGTGTCCCCCAAAAGTCTCATGTATTTTAATGTTATGGTTGTCTATGGAGCCATGTAATGTTGGTGGCTTGGGGTCTGGTCTGGAAGGGTGGATTGCAGTTGTTGGGATTAGGGGCATGTGAGTTAAGACTAAGGGCGTGTGAGTTAAGACTAAAGGTGTGTAGTGGCCACTCCTTCGATACCCAGATGCAGGAGAGACTAAGACTGGGACTGGGGCTTGGACTAGTGTCGATTAGTCTCGCCTGGCTGCCTGTTGGTGACATCCTGAGAAGCTGCCTCCACCTGTCTGCCTCTGCCATGTACTTCAGTTGCTGCCCGCTGCCCCTGAATGGGACTGTGAGCATCTGAAACTGTGAGCTAAAATAAACCTTTCCTCCCCTAAATTCGTGGATGTCGGGTATTGAGTCAGAGCAACGAAAAAGTAACTGAGACATCTCCGGTGTGTACGTCAGGTTCCTCAGCACAGATCTGCTCTCCTGCGGGTCCGCTGCCAGTATGGTCCCAACAGTCGAGTTTACACATATTTGAGCACCCAATAAATAGAGCGGAGCCAGGCTCAGGGGCAAGGGCCTATAATCCTGGCACCTGGGGAGACTTTGACAAGACAATCCCAAGTTCCAGCCCCTCCCGAGCAACTTAGCAACTTAATCAGACCCTATCTCACATAAATGATAATAAAAGGGGGGCATAGTTCAGTGGTTAGAGCACTTGCCTAGCATGCACAAGGCTCTGGGTTCAATTCCCCAGCACCGCATAAGCCAGCCACGGCGGGGCATGCATGTGATGTCATCCCAGCGTCTTAGAGACGCAATAGGCCTACAAGTTGGGCTGTGGGCCTGGTCTTCTCACTTACAAACTGCACTTCCTCCTCAACCTCCACCTGCAAGGGCACAGCAATATTCGCGGGCAGCACATCTCAGATTCAAACATAAGAATGCTTTACACTCTAACAGCCCTCCAGCTGGGCAACCTCACAGGCGGTAGGTCTATACACCCTAGCTTCCCCATCCTGAGGACGCCCCGAGACCCCACAGCCATACCCAGCTCCAGACTGTACTATGCCTCTATTTTCTCAAAATATGTACTTTTAAAATTCTGACTGAGGGGCTGGAGGAATGGCTCAGAGGTTAAACAGCTTGCCCAGCAAGTGCTAAGTCAAGTGCCAAGTATCTGAGTTCGACTCCCCAGCACCACATAAGCTGGGCGTGGTGGTGCACACCTGGTAATCCCAGCACTCGGGAGGCTGAGACAGGAAGATTGCCATGAGTCCAAGGCCAGCCTGGGCTCCATAGTGAGTTCAGGACCAGCCTGGGCTGCAGAGTGAGATTCTGTCTCAAAAATAAAATAGAAATAGAAATAAAATTCTGACTTAGCCAAGTGTGATGCACGCCTGTAATCCCAGAACTTGGGAGGCTGAGGCAGGAGGATTGCTGTGCATTCAATAACAGCATGGCCTACATTCGGGAGAAGTCCAGACTACAGAGCAAGACATTGTAATAAATAAAGTAGAATAAAAGTCACATAAAATTTTGCCGTAGCAGGGCCCAGTGGCACACACTTGTAATTCCCGCACTCGGGGAGGCTGAGGAAGGAGGATCCCATATTCAAGCCCAGCCTGAGTAACTCGATGACTTCGCAAGACTGTCTCAAAATCAAAAATAAAAATGGATGGGGGGCAGGGGATGTATCTCAGCGTGAACTCCTAGGCTTCATCCCTTGGACCAAAAATACAAAATAAATAAATAAATAAAATTTTAAAAATGTTCCTGATAGACTTCTTCATGCCTGTCATTGATGCACCTGTGATCTTTCTGTGACAGAATTCAGCAAAGCTACGCCCTGTCAAGTGGGTGGGGCAAGCTGAGGCTCCACCTCCTCTTCGTGACGGGTGCGCCTCCCCGCACAGTCACCAAATTCTTAACGGAACAACCAACAGCAAACATCCCCCCCCCCCCACACACACACACCCGGAGCCTGCTCCTTCATGGAAGGACACCAGATGCCGGCTGCCGGTCCTGCCGCTGCTGTTCTAGAGGCCAGGTGTGTGCTACAGGTAAGAAAAAAGAAATCAGAGAAAGTCGTATTGAAAAAGAAAAGGCAACATTATCACAGTTCTCATACGCTATAATGATTCACCTGGTAAATTCCAAACAAGTTGGGACAATAAAAGAATTCTGTAAGGTAGCTGGGGGTAACATAAACAACAAGTCAACTGTTTATGTGCATGTCAATTTTAAAAAAAACAATTTTAATACACATGTAAAGTTGGGAAGCCTGGCCGGCTGGTGTGCACCTGTAATCCCAGCCCTCTGGAAGGCTGAGGCAGGAGGATCAAGAGTCTAAGTTTAGAGATTTAGGTCCTGTCCTGGAAAAAAAAATATGTAGCAGCCAGTCATGACAGCTTTTAACCTCAACACTCAGGGAAGCTGAATCCGGAGAATTACAAGTTTGAGTCTGGTCCGGGAACCTTAGAGATTTAGCTAGACCTGTCTCAAAACAAAATGTTATTTTTAAAAAGAAGAAGAAGAAATGGGGAGATACAGCTCAGTAGGAAAGTCTTAGATTCAATTCCCAATACTGAAAAAAAGATCAGAAGTAGGTTTTTACCTATTAGAAATAAGGAAAGGATTCAGGGCTGGAGGAATGGCTCAGTGGTTAAAGCGCCTGAGCAAGCACTAAACCAAGCACTAAGTACCCGAGTTCGATTCCCCAGCACCACATAAGCTGGG
>PVKB01005540.1:0-93351 GCA_004027205.1 Ctenodactylus gundi | reverse complement strand
CCCCCCCCCCCCCCCACACACACACCTTTTGGGGAGGGAACAGGATCTTTATAAGTAGCTAAGTTGCACAGGTTGAGATTGAATTCGCAATCCTCCTGCCTCAGCCTGTCGGAGTAGTGGAATTGTAAGTGCGTACCATGGTGCCTACCTGGGGAATTCTTGCTGCTGAATCTTCTGACACACAGACACACACACACACACACACACACACACACACACACACACACACACACACAAAACCACACGAGACAAACACTTTTCTAGTCTCTGCCTCACTGCAGACTCCGCCGGGAAGACGCATTCCCAGCTCTTCCCTAAGGGAGCTGCGTCAGATCTCACCACATAGTGACCGTGATGCAACCAGAACCCTGGACCTCCCCACTCACCGCTTCTGCAGAGGGCACCACCTTCTGTGGGTTCTAGTCTGTCCCTCTTGTCTCTACTATAGGAGTGACTGCAGAAGATTTAGGGGAGACATAACAGGCTGCTCTCCCACGCGCACCCACTTGGCTCCTCCCCACATGTCCCTCTCCTCTGGGCTCCCAGGTCATAGCTAAGGTCTCTGGCCCTATAGCAGCCCTGGCACCCATTCCTGGGGACTTATTTGCCTTCAGCATGACCCCTACCCTTGGACACGGCCTCTCCCGGCAGCCAGAGCCCTGCCCACATGCCTGCAGGCCCAAGGCTGTCTTGCCACCAAGGACTTAGTGTCAGACCCATCACAGCTGGGACCACGTATCATGTGCCATAGAAGCAAAGGTACAACTTTAAACCTCTGTAAATATTTAACGGTAAAGAAATTATACTCCAGGTCTTACAAAGATGGCCATAAATCCACAGTGTGTGTTGGTTATATGGGGCCTCCAATGTAGTAAAAATGTACACACTGTACATTATAAATGTACTGCTCTAGGCCCATAAATTTGGTATAAAACTAACATATGAGCTGTAACAGGCATTAAACATTTCATTAACACTAGCCTTGCTTGTCTCCTTAGAATTTAGGATTTCTCTTTTGAAATACTTTGGGTGGCCCGAGATGGGATCAGAAAACTGCTGTGGAGAGGAGAGAGAGGTTAGCAGTGCCAGGGCTTGGGGAGTCCCTGCTGCTGGCCTTGGAGAGTCGCCGGAGCTCCCCCTCCTTTTCTTCCTGCAGGTCCAGGCCTCTGAGTCCCCGGGGAATGGGAGGTGGTGAGGTGGAGCACCTGCTGTGTGCCGTGTTTTCACATTTAATTTTACCTGGTGTCTGTGAAGTGAGCCACCCTCCCCCCCCACATCCCAATTTTATTTTTTATTTTGAAACAGTCTTGCAAAGTTTCTCATGCTGGGCTTGAACTTGCGATCTTCTTGCTTCAGACTCCTAGAGTGCTGGGGTTCCAGGTGTGTGCCACCATACCTGGCTGAGTATTTCTTGTGCTGAATCTGCTAACAGCTGATACACAGACACACAGAAACACCCCCTCACTCACATGCACTTTTTAGTGTGAAGTTTTCTGTCCATGATGAGATGTACAGATGGCTGTTTGTTTTGAGTGTTGTATCTTTTTAGTCAGTGGAAAGATTTTTAATTGCAAAAGACTTAATCCTAATTCAAACTGACTGACATACTTTTCATCGCCTACACCTCAGCCCCTTCCATTTATACTCTGCTCACACTGCACAGGGCCTGCAAGACCAAGCGTGTCTTTCTACTTGGCCTCTGGGCTCCTTCAAATTCAGGCCCCTGGCCCTTTGCTGCTGAAGTACCTTAAAATCCAGTGAACCATAAGCAACTCCAATGTTCTTACATGGGGGAATCATTAAACAGACTCTGATACTTCTACACTGTGGAATAGTACTCAGCAATGAAAAGGATCACATTGTTGATTGTGCTAGCCAGCTTTCTGTTGCTGTAACAAAATATCCAAGAATAATAACTTGAAGAAATGTTTATTTTGGTTTATGGTTTCAGTCCATTATTGGGTGGCTCTGTTACTTTTGGGTCTGTGGTAAGGGGGAGTGTCATGGCAGAAGGGCATAGTTAGGCAAGCTGCCTATCGCATGGTAGCTGGAAACAGAAAGAGAAGATGGGATGGGGGGGGGGCCCAAGAGATACCGTTTAAAGGGGATCAACCTAGGGTGGTGATCTAGCCAGCTGTCTGGGCTCTGCCTCTGAGCACAGCTGCTCTGGAGACCACACTCTCAACCCGCGGGTCTCAGGGGACACTGGTCAGTGTACTAACAGCAATCTTGTTGGATCTCTTGGACAGAACGCGGAGTGATGACAGCTGATCTCCGGTGGCTGCACACTGTGATTCCATTACACGACCTTCCTGGAGCGACAATATTAGGGAGGTGGAGAGGAGAATAGTGGCTGCCGGACAGCAGGGCCGGTGATGCCATCTCTGTATGGGACAAGACCGCACAGGATATGCCACGTGCCATGTTGTGCAGATGCCGCTTCCTGGTGCTGGTGCCGTACTGCAGCTGGAGGAGATGTCACCACCGGTAGGGATCCTAAGGGATGGGGTTCTCCAGAGGAGTCTGTGTGATGTTTTTATGTCTTCTGTGAGTCTACAATTATTTTAAAGTAAAACGTTTGAAAATGCCAAGGGGACATGGCTACCTTCCATGCCTGATGCTGTCCCACCCCCCTCCAGGGTTCTAGATCCCAGGAGAGTCTGTAGCACCTTGGAGACCTCACACCTCCTTCCCTGCTTTTGCAGAGAGGACGTGGGACTGTGACTTGTGCAAAGCATGGCCTGTGGCTGAGGTGACCAGTGGCAGGACTCAAGGGGTTCCTGGCATGTGATTTTTGGCTTGCAAGCTGGGGCAGTCCCAGGCACGTGGGGAAGAGTTGGTTACTGTAACTTTAGGCTAGTCAGAGGAGGCCTGGATTAAGTCTGACTCTGCTGTTGGACAGCCATGTGACCTTGGGAGAAACCATTGACCTCTCCGCCTTTAGTTGTCCCACTTGTACAGTTGAAATAGCAACAGGACATCCCTTATGCGTTGTCTGAGCATCCTGTGAAATCACACAGATTAGTGGCTGACCTGGAACCTGTGGCTGCCTTGCTGAGTCAGTGCCTTCTGTGTCACTGGGGCACATGGCCAGCTCCCCTCCACTGCCCAAGGGGTGTCCCAAGGCGTCAGGCCCAACTGAATTCTCCAGCAGAGACTCCCACAAGCCTCCATCAAGAGTTAAGACCACAGCCTACACAGCGAGACCTATAATAAAACATACTGATTACATTGTGGGCCCCGTGTGTTAAAACATGTATGCGGAGCCTCAAAATACAGCTCTTATGGGCCCATAAATCTGATCGGCAGCCATCTGCATGCATACCTCCCATCCCTGCACTCTGGGAGGCCAGGCCCATGTTGGGCTCTACAAGTTCAAACCCAGCCTGGGCAACTTGCAAGACCATGTCTCAAAATTAAAATTCAGATAAGGGCTGGAGAGGTAGCTCAGTGTAAATAAAGGCCCTGGGTTCAATCTCCAGTACTGGAAAAAAAAAAAATCTAACCTCTAGACATTGGCAAATGGCAGATGACCCCTTGGGTTGCCTCATCTGCTCCCTCAGGATGCAGAGCTGGGCTAGGACGCGGGGCTCTCTCTGAGGGGAAGGTGGTTCCTTGCAGGCAGGTTTGTGGTCTCCACTTTCACCCACGATTCTGGAATTTGACCTCTGCCCCAATCTTCAGCCCACCCTGACCCTGACCAGGTAAGTTCTGGCTGTTCAGGACTTAAGAGTTCTCATCCCCTGACAAATATTTAGGAAGCTGCATTTAGAGCCTCGCAAGGTCTGGGACAGAATGCTGAAGGAGAGAGAGAAAAGGTCCCTGCTCCCGTCCCTATGGGCTTCCAGTCCAATGGGAAGAAAGGAAAGGAGGAGGAAGTACAACTCTTTGATCCTCATTGTCCATGTGAATAAACTGAGTCTCAGAGACATTAAGGCTCACCCAGCTGGGAAGAGGTGGAGCCAGGGATCAGACCCAGGTTCACCCAGACCCAGCACCACTGCTAGGTCCGAATGAAGAAATGGCTTCTGGGGTGAGAGAATGAGTGAGTGCAGGCTGGTGCGTGTGTGGGTCAGCTGTGCCTTACTGTACTGAAATGCCTGAGATGGCACGCTTGTAAGAAGACGCACTCTTGAAGGTTCCTGGGCCTGGCGTTGTTCTGTTTGTGATGTGTCATGTCATAGCAGACCGTGGGACTGGGTGCAAGCTAGTGATTACACCCTGAACTGGGCAGAGAGAGAGGCAGGCAGGCCGGGCCTGGTCCTCCACAGCAGCCCTCTGGTGAGAGGTGCTTCACTCCCTGAGGCCTAAGGACTGTCCCTGGGCTCCACCTTCCAGTGTTCTGCCACCTCCCAGTGGCATGTGGGGCCAAGCCTTCCAGCCCCCTTTACTCCTGGGGGACATAGCAGAGCCTTAAGCCCAGGGGCGCCCATGCCTGTATCTCCCTGTCCTTTCCCACCTCATGAATCTCGAGATTCATTCACAACAGGTGCAGGAGATAGGCTGTCTTTCAGGTAACTATGGCTGCAGCTGAGGGAGGGAGGGAGGTGGGTAGGGATGAGTTTGAAAGGTCAGCAAGAGGCCGGACTGCAGGGTCTTGGAGGCCGTGATCAGTTTTGACTTTATTCTAAGAGCCATAGGGAGCCATTGAGGGTTTCAGAGAAAGAAGGTAACATAACATGATTTACACTTGTAAAACTCAGTCTGCCAGCAGTGTGAGTGTCCATTGAAGACAGGCCACATTGGAAGCCAGGAGACCAGGGAGGAGGCTGTGATCGTGGCCAGGGACGACATAGTGGTTGGGGAGGCTCAGCTCAGGGGCAGTGGTGGTGAGGAAATGTGGACAGGCCCGGGGCACCCTCTGGAGAGGACTTGCCAGGGAAGTCTGTTGACATTCGGGAGCAAGGAGCTGCGGTTTTGCCTCAAGAGTCATGTGTTCCCAGGGCGCATTTCCCTTGGGACCTAGGGAAGTTGAGGAGATGAGGGGTGATCCTCCCTGCACCCCCAGATCTCTGCTTCCTTTGGGAATCCCTTGGTACGGGGCAGGGTGGATCCTAATCCCAGGGCTTTGGCCTCTGAGGTCTGTCCTCACTGAGAAGGAGCCCGAAACTCCTGTCTGCTCATCAATATAAATGACTTGCCGCTGGCCACTGTGCGTCAGCACTGAGCACATTCCTAGTAATTGGGCCAGAGGAGGAAAATTAAGAGCTTCAATTTGCTGTCTCTCAGGACAACACAATGAGGAAGGAGTTCACTCCTCCTGAAGGGAGGAACCCTCGGGGGGCGTCCGTGGTGAGGTTGGGGCCCATGCCCTTCTTAGCACACGGTGATCAAGAATGTCACAGTGCTCTTCAGAGGCAGGGTCTCATCTGTACCTCCCAGACACCCTGTGGTGGTCATGGTCTCTCTTCCCTCATGGGTCACACAGGGCTCCTGTAGTTCTCAATGATGGGAACACTGACAGCTGGCTTAAGTCAATAGATTTAAGCAAAAAGGGAATCTGTGGGCTCATAAAACTGAAAAGCATCCAGAGTGGACCGGCCTCAGTAGGGTGGGATGTGGGGACCCTAGTCAGTTGCTCCAGCCTGGCAGCACTGCTGATCCTCCTTCCTTCCTTTACTAGTGCTATGGTTTGGATCTTAAGTATTGCCCTAAACCTCATGTGTTTGGAACTGGGTGCTGTTGACTTGTGGGCCAGGATGTGAGTGAGGGGCACCTACCCTGGTGGTGAGGGAGGCACCTGGCAACTTGAATTAAGGAAGAAAGCAGAAACATTATTACAGCTTCTTCCTGGGAAAGCCCAGCCTTTGCCTGCATTTTCAGACTCCTTGGCTTTTTTTGTTGGCAGCTGGGTGAACCTCTCTCCAGCCTCTGCCATGTACCTTGGCTGTTGCCAGCTCCTCCACCAATGGACTGTGGGTGTGAGAGACCTTCTAAAACTGTGAGCTAAACAAACCTTTCCTCCCTTAAATTGTGGATCTTGGGTATTCTGTTACAGCAATAATAAAGTAACTAAGACAGGAAACGTTTGGGCTGGTGGGACTGAAAAGCATCCGGAGTGGACTGGCCTTAGGTAGGGCAGGATCCAGCAACCCTAGTCACTTTCTCCAGCCTGGCAACACTTCTGTCCCTTCTTCTTTTACTGGGGAAAAGATGCCACCTGCCAGGGTAGCAATCACAGAAGGAAGACCTCTGCTTCCTGGAAGACCTATGGACTTCTCAGGATTTAACTGATTGGACCAAACTGACCATGTCCCTGACCCGAACCCTGCAGTCACAGAGGAATGGACAGGCCCCACGATCTTGTCAGTGAGTGGTGGTCAAGTGGGTACTAAATCGGGACAACACACGCTGGTTCCTTTCCTTTCTGTCTCCTCTCCGGAGCCTCAGGTTTGTCACCTGCTCAGTGGCAGTGCTCACTGCCCTCGCCCTGCAGTGTCTCAGGACACTAGCTTACAAGGGATAGAAATCCACCCGAGACTGACTTAATCATAAAGGGGCTTTCTGGCTCATACCGTGTTTAAGCCCAACTCTGGGAATGTCATTGGAGTTCTCTGAGGCGTCTTCACTTAAAGGCCCAGCTTACATCCTCCTGCCTCAGCCACCCCAGCAGATGGTGGCTTCTCCTTTCCCAGTGTAGGTGGAAAGTCCTGGGTCCATTGAACCGGGGGAGGGTTGGGTCACACGCTCAGCCCTGAGGTCAGGGGAACAGGATGCTTTGATCTGTCTAGCCCATGATAATCCTGGATGTTAAAGTTAGTCGCTGGCAACAAGCAGGTTGCTTAGCAACCAGCTCCCGTCTCCAAGCTGCCATCGGCCAGCACAGTTCTCAGTATTGAATGCTGGGGCCCCACACCTGAGTTTCAGCCGCTGCGGCCCCTCAGGGACAAGGCAAGATGGCAGTGTCATGAGAGCAGGGGCTGTGGAGCTCAGCCATCCAGGGTTCACATTCTAGCTGTGCTAGTTCCTCACTTGGTTGAACACTTTACCTCTCTGTGACAACGTTTCCTTGTCTGTAAACTGGGGAGAGGGATTCACAGGCTGTGAGGATTAAGAAAGTTGATTCAAATAGTTGAAATTGCCCCTCACCTGCTCTGCTAAGTAAAAATGGGCTGAACGTCAGCAGTGAGGTCAAGTGGCCCTCGCATCTCCTGGCCCCACCATCTCCGAGGGACCAACCCGAGGCTGGGGGAAGGTGGGGCAGTCAATAGAGACATGCACACTCTGGCTCTCAGGCAGCGCTGATCCCAGGTCCTCCGGGCCAGAACCATCCCTTGGCCCGCCCTTCCCAGCCACAGGGTAGCAGTCGGTAGCCAGCACTCATCTTCTTTGGGTCTCCGAAGATAGGAGCCGAAGCCAGCAGCCCACCTGACCTGCCAGATGCTTCCCTGAAGCCGGGGAGGCCCCTTGGTGAATAATTCACCTGCTGCAGTCAGCAGCCCTGAATGCTATGTTGGCAAAAACCAAGCAGCCTGTGGAACCGTTCCTCGCCTCACTGGGCAGAGCCAGGGGCCTTTCATGCTTGGGGCCCTCGGCCAATCCCGAGGCAATTAAGCAGCCAGGAAGGAGCTCTGGCCTGCAGGTGGCCTCGTGTGTCCCACCTGTTGGCCTGCTCAGCTGCCCAAATAGGCCACGCGCAGATATATGTCAGCCTGCCTTTAAAGCACAATCGTAACAATCCCTTTAAATGACAGCAGCGTCTCTGTGCGCGCAGCTCTCCCGTTAAAGCTCCCCTGGGGACACTAACCTGCTTCGTTAAAGCAGCCATAATTAAGAGTTCCGTAAATCAGCATCTTTTACACAAAAGCAGGAGCTGAATGCCTCCCGCCGCCCAGCCCTGCACAGGCAGACGGCCCAGGTGGGAGGCAAGAGCAGAGGACCAAAGGAAGCAGAAACAAGGTTTAAATATTTTAAGGGAAGCCGGCAGGCCAGTCCAAACTTGTTTTCTTCAGCATCAGTCTGGGGAGGTATGGAGAAAAACAGACCCGATTTCTTCCCATGACTCAGCTTTTCCGTGACACCCTCTGAATCTGCCACTGTCTCTGTGGCCCTGGTGTTCTGACAGGCTGGACTTAACTTCCAGGGCTCAGCCTGCCCGGCCTGCCAGCAGCCCAGGGGTTCGCGGGTGCTTCCCCTTGCTCAGCCCTCAGCCTTTCGGTCCTGGGCCATCTCGGTCACCATCTCTACTACTATTTAAAGTTTCTCAGCTTGGCCTGGTGGCAGAGACCTGTAATCCCTGCACATAGGGAGGCTGAGGCAGGAGGATCACAAGTCAGAGCTTCACTTGGGCAACTTAGCAACTTAGACTCTGTTTCAAATAAACGATAAAAAGGGTCTGGGGAAGCAGTCGGAGGTCCCAAGGGCCAGGAGAGTCCTCAGGGAGGTCCTTAGGGTGGTCCTCTGGCCTGAACTGAGTCATTGCCCAGGCTGGGGACCTCTGAGCCCCCAGGCCCTCCAGTCAGCAGTGCTGCTTCTTCTGCCAGGCAAGAGGCTCAGAGACACACATGGGACATAGCTCTGGCCAACAGGAGAGAGAGACTCATACTCGGTCAACAACCAGGGGTGGAGACTTGGGGGTCGGCTGGAGGCTAACCCAGGGGTCGTAACCTTCTTTCCTTTCTCAGTGATGGTTTCTGGGCGGGCATGTAGCAAGGGCCAGAAGAGACACAGGTGACCTAGTTAAGTTTGATTTTCACAAAAATGGGGAGTAATTTTTTTTTAATGTAACACATCCCAGTTTAAATTTGGGATAGGCTACACGTGTATTTGCTAATATGGTAACCGTGTGTGTGTATGTATATGTGTATGTGCACGTGTGTATTATACATAGGCCAAAAAGCCATGAAATCATTGCCACTGCCAGAGGACAGAAGGAGTAGTTAAGGGCCTTGATCCCAGATTAAGAGAAAGAGAGCAAAGAAAGTGCTCTGCCTTTTCTTTTCTCCCCTCCCTCCCCCCTCTTTCTTTCCTTCCTTTTTCCCTCCCTCCCTCCCTCCCTCCCTTCCTTCCTTCCTTCCTTCCTTCCTTCCTTCCTTCCTTCCTTCCTTTTTTCCTTTCTTTCTGGAGATACAGTCTTTGCTCTGCAGTCCCTACTGGTCCTACACTCTCTGTATAGCCCAGGCTAGCCTTGAACTCACAGTAACCCGCCTGCCTCAGCCTCCCATATGGTCATTTATTTCTACCTGTGTGAGGATGGGATGACAGGATGGTACAGCCATCTTGAGGCCATGAGGCAGTAAATTTGAAGACACAATGAGGACAGTAGAGCAGAAGAACAGAGAGATTCTGCTCCTTAGTCACATCATGACAGCACCACATCAGCCTGGGAAGCTCTCCTCTGGACTTCCTTCTGTGTGGACTAATACATACATTTGTTGCTTAGGCCCATGCTTCTGAGCTTTGGCTGCATGTGAGAAACACTTGGGGAGATTTTAAAATATGCCAACCCCCAGGCCATGCCCCACGCCAGCGAGATCAGAATTTCTGAGGATGGGATGCAGGCACTAGCTACTGTAAAGACTGCTCTGGTGATTATAATATCCAGCCCTTTGCTGCTCATGGTGTAGTCCTGGGACGAGAAGGCTGTTCCAGCTACCAGTCTAGACCCAAGAGATCAGAAGGGGCCGTCAAGCAGCGACTCCAGTGACCTATATGAGTGTGAAAGTGTGAGAAGCACTGACTCAGCCTCCCTGAATTATTTAGTCTGCATTTTGCTGCTGAGAAAACACTGACTCACAGTCTAGTGTCACACTCCAAGGTACCAGGAATCCCAGCCAGCCCAGGGCTCCCTGTTCCCTGAGCAGTTAAGATGGCTGCACCCCGAGGTGTTTGGTGTGGGGTCCGTCCCTGGAGCAGGTCACGCAGCCTTTTGAGCGATCTGATTTTCATCCTCCTGAGTTTTAGTGTGTGAACAATTGCTTGCCTTTCAGCCAAGGTTCTGTCCTCCCCTGGCCACCAGGGCAGGTCCAGACACCCGCGTCCCCAGGTGGGAGCTGGGGAAAAGGCTGTCATCACCTTCCCATCCGTGACATTTCCAGAGCTCCCCTGGCCAGAGTCCTGGATCTCTATGTGCGTGCCTTGTTTCCTTTTAATTTTTAATGAATGGCTTTAATTTAATTACACTGGGGTGAGATGGGGGGCCATGTGAGGGAAGTGGGGTCCCAGAAAGGAGTCCCTTTCACAGTCACTGTGGAGTGAACAATTCCTGGGAGAGAACAGATCCAGGTACCCTCTCCAGGAGGCCTGCCCCACATCCTGCCCTGCTGTCATCCCCAGAGATCCAGCTGCCTGGTGGGGGGAATTGTGGGAAAAAGGCAGGGAACAAAGTGGGGGATGGGGGAGGACTGGTGTTCTGGTGTGCATGGACGAGCACACCCCATGATTGACATATGAGCTGGACCGGAGGAGACACTGGCCATCGGGGTAGTAGGGGTTGACCGAGGGTCACAGATAGTAGGTGGGGTTGGAGCGGGAGAAGCCAGTCTGTTTCCACTTTTCAGTGACTTTACAAACCTCCCTCTCCTAGTCCATGGAGGCTACTCAGGGCCTCGGGGTGGGCTGGGTACATTGATGTTGGGGGCTAGATGCGACTTCCTCAGGAGAACAGGGTGTGTGTCTGGGGAGGGAAGGGCAGGAGAGATGCTAGAAAAACCGAAATGCAGAATTTCCAGAGCAGTTTGAATTTCAGATTACTAACAACTTTATTTTTTAGAATAATTATGCCCTATTCAATATCTGGTGCACACTTATATAAAATTGTCTCTTTGTTCATCTGAAATACAGTTTTCTATTGTGTGCTAAGTTGGGCAAGCCTGGTATGTGTGGTTTAGGGCCCAGGAGGTTTTGGGCACTGCCCTATTGCCCTGCACCACCATCCTTCCAGATTTACGCAGCCTCCCTGCCCTGGCTATGCCATTCCCAGAATTTTCTGCTCTGTGCCTTTATCCCCAGGGAGGGGACACAGTCGACCTGGCGATGGGGTGCCGTGGGGAGCCGTGTTTCAGGAGACAAGAGCGGCTTGGGCTGGGCTGCGTGGGTGCCTGGTACATGGTGACTTTCCCTCCTTGCTGTTGAAAGGCCTGATATGGCAAATCTGCGTTTCCCTTTATCTTTTCCTGGGGAGGAGGCAGCGGATCTGGCTCATGGGCTGTGTGTGTCCTTGTATTCACTGCTGTTGGGGAGCCCTCAGGGTCCGAGAGCCTCAGCATTGCTGACCTTGGCCAAGTTCCTTTAAATCACGTGTTGTTCCACTTGTTTACCATTTGAACCATGTGAAATTCCAGGTGTTGCTTGTTTACTAAATTTAAGTCACTTTTGCTTGTTTTCCATTTGAAATTTGGATCAGGTGTGGAAACACGGGCCTGTTAACTCGTGGGAAGGCAAGGAGGTTATAAAAGGAAGAATGTAGGTAATAAAGCAGCTTTTGCAGTGTCCCTTGCAAGAGTCCGGTATTCTTCACACTCCCCCTCTCGCATTCTCGTTGACTGAGCAGGCTCGGTGAGCTGCAAGCGGGGACTGTGCATGCCTGGGTATCTCTTATGGGGACCAGCCTATCAGCGCAGAAGCCTGTGTGGTGTGGCTTGGCAGGGTTGCCCACTGAGTGTCTTCCTGTAATGTCTCCCAGGGACCCCCACCACCCGCCAGGGCCAGGGTGTCGGCCTGTCCAGGGGCCTCAGCTCCCGGGTGTCCCTGTACTCAGCCTCCTGTGTCTCCAGCCCCTGCTGCCTGTAAACACACCATCCAGGACAGGCTTCCTCCTCTTGTGCCCCTGGAGACCCTGCTTACCTTTTCCTGTGACAGATCTGGCAGGATATGTGACTTTCATGGCCTCATGCTGCCAGGATTCCTGCCCTCCTTTCCTTCTGTGGGCGCCCACTGTGGCGACCTTTCTCTTGATGTATGTGGTCCATGCTGTTGATCTGCTGCGGTCTTTCTTGGCAGAGTTTCGAGGCCAATCCTGACTTACACTCAACGACAGTGGGCTGCTGTCACCCCTTTATCTTCCCACTCTGAGGTTGAGATATGGACTGAGCAGCTTTTTCCCCAGCACTATTTTCTTTTGGTGGAGGGTCAGGGAGGGCTGGAGCTGGGAGCAGGTAGGACTATATGAGGATCTTTAACGTCAAGCTTGCAAGTGTCTCCTGCAAACCCACATGTAAAGGCAGGGCATTGGAAGTAGGAAAGCCAACACCAGGCCCGGTGGCCCAGGCCTGTAATCTCAGCACTCTGGGAGGTAGAGGCAGCAGATAGGAAATTTGAGCCCAGCTTGGGCAACCTAATGACTCAGTGAGACTCTGTCTCAAAAATCAAAAATAAGAATAGACTAGGGACGTAGCTCAGTGTGGTGGTCCTGGGCTCTATCTTCATTACACAAAAAGAGTTAGGAAAGGCAGGTGTGGCAACACAGGCCTGTAATCATAGCACTTTGGGAAGCTGAGGCAGGAGAATCTTGAGTTCTAGCCCAGTCCCTAGGCAACTTGATGACTTTGTAATACAAAATACAGAGAAACTTGGGACGCAGTCCAGTGTGAAGACCCAGGGTTCATTTCCCAGTACTACCAAAAAAAGGGTCAGGAAAATGGTGGGACTCAGGTGGAATCTGTGGTCTTTAGAGCCCAGAGTGTGGACCTGGGCCATAGGTGGCTTTATCAGCTCCTGAACTTGGCCCAAACTCGTGTCCCTAGGAACAGAAGACGCTGTAGTTCCCCTCACGAGCTTAGGATCTGCTTCTCAATTCCTGCACGGAGGCGGTGGTATATGGCTTTCTGTCGGGATTCTAGTGTGGTCCCTAGAACACACTTCTGTGCTCACTTCTTTCCCCAGCTGTCTGGCTCGTGAAACGCAATTACCTTACCAAAAGCTTTTTGTATATCTTGAGATGTGGTTATGAAAAATACCCGCACAAACTTCCATGAAGGCAGAAGAAAATTAACCATGTTTCACGATGCCTCCCCAGCCAGCACACTGGCCTGGTGTGATTTATTTCCGCGGAACCCAGTGCGCCTTCACAGCACAGGACACATTTTCTCCCTTAATTACACACAATTGGGTGGTAAATTCACACACTTGCTGCCTGGAAGAGCACACGTGGGCAGGGGTAAAGAGTTAGTTTGGGAGTGGGGGACTGTCCTTTGGGGCAGCTTGCTCGCAGCCTTGGAGAGCAGTGAGGTTCCTCAGAATCCCCATGGGTGAGACAGTGTTATGGTTTGGATCTGGAATGTGCCCCCAATGCCGTATGTATTTGGGTTTGTAAAATATCATGGTGCTGTTGGGAGGTAGAGCCTGGTCAGAGAGGGCAGAACACTGGCCATGATCCAGAGGGGCTGATTACTGGGAGAGGACCTGGAAGGGTGGCTCCACCCTTCCTCCCTCGCTTGGCTTTCCAGCTGCCATGCTGTAAGCTGCTTGTCTCTGGCTGGGGCTCTGCCCTGTGCTTTTACCTTTGCCAGCTGCCCATGAATGGACTGTGTGAGACCTTTTGAAGCTGTAAGCTAAAGTAAATCTTTCCTCCTTTGAAATGTGGGGTATTCTGTCTCAGCATCCAAAAAGTAAAACAAGGACTTTTGGGATAAAGCTGAAGAGCCCCAAGAAGCCCCGGTCTGTTGTTCACTCTGTGTGTTGTGGAGGTGCCAGTGCTGTTCATGGATGGAGGGATTGCCCAGGGGGGTGATGGTGGGTTCCCTCGGGCTGTGCCTGAAGGATGAACCTTATGCAGGTAGACAGTGGCATTGGGACCAGAGATGACACAGCTGCTGGAGCTAGTGAGCATGGCTTGGACCTCGGTGTCTGTGATGGAGTGGGAATGGGAGCAGGCCGTGCAAGTGTTGAACTGCTGTACCCTGAGAGGAGAGGTTTTCCAGGGAGACGCAGATCTCAGATACCTGCCGGGGGCGCTGTCCCAGAGCTGAGGGGCCCAGGGATCGCAAGGCCTCTGGCCATCTGCGCTGCGGGCCCTGGCACATCCACTCTGCTTTTACAGTACCACTGGCCCTCCCCTTCCTGAAATCTTCTAAGGCTGCCTGGGAGCCTAGATTCCTCTACGAGAAAGCCTGTCTGAGTTGTGTCCTACAATCTGAGGTGTGTTCCTTGTGAGGACGGGCAGCTCGTGCAGCTAACCAGGGGATGAATTGTTGAAAGTTTCCCAGTGGCCCCCAGTCCCATTATGGAGATTTATCTTGGCAGCCACCTGTCCAGATGTGCTGGTTGGAAAGCGCTACATCTGTTAAAGACTAAGTAGGAAGAGTGTCATTTTCTGAGGTTGTTGTGTCCTGAAAGTGACTGAGGAGCAGAGGAAAGGGCTCTTATGGACGTGGAGTTTATGACAATTGAACATCTTCGTATCCTTGTGTAGTGCCATCAACACATTGCTGGGCAGTCTGAGATAGCAGTGTATTGGACAGTCATACATTCTTTAAATAAAAAAAGAGGAGCCAGGCTCAGTGGTGTGTGTCTGTAATTGCAGCTGCTAGGCAGGCTGAGGCATGAGGATTATACAATAGAGGCTTGCTTGTCTCAAAAACAAAAAACAAACAAAAAATCCCACCCTCTTATCTGTCACCTTCAAAGATACAAATGCACCTGGAGATACCAGGCTCCTAAATTATGCATTCATGTGTGCTGTGAAATCTCCAGAGTTCTTACTGGGTGTAGGACCTAAGGAGGAGATCTAGGATTTCACTACAGCACCTTGTCGCCGGGAAGAAAGTCAATGCCAGAGAGACACGTGCTCCTCCACGCTTGTTAAAGCACTGATTACACTTGCCAAGATCAGCCAAGGTGTCTGTCACTGGACATATGGTTAAAGAAAATGTGGTGTATATGCTAGATGAAATACTATTCAGCCTTAAAAAATAAGAAAATTCTGTAATTTACAACAGCATGGGCATTATATTAAATGAGATAAGTCTCTCTCCCACCATAGAGAGCCCAGTACTGACTGGGTCAGTGGTGTGAGTGGTGCTTCTGGTGACCCGGAATGCAGCTTTGCTGCCCTCCAGCCATAGCCTGGGGAGCGCTGACCCTCCTCTGCCTGATTCTGCTCACCCGGAAAGCTGAGGACCCCAAAAGCCTGGATCAGGGCAGTCAGTGTGACCAGCATGCTCAGCACTGAGGTCTCCAGCGTGTGGTAATTGCTGTGAGTGCTGCCTCATTGTCATCAGCTGGTGCAAATCAGGGTCACAGGTGTCCTTAGAGTCAAGGCCTGGGCGAGGGAAATGAGATTTGGGTAGAGGAGCTTTGAGATTTAGCTTGTAATCTGCAGCTTTGGCTGTAACTGCTCTCAAGAGACAAGCCATAAAATGTTGATAACCCCTAAACGGGAATAGGAAGGCTGTGGGGAAGACCGTGACCCTGAGTCCACTGAGATGTCCCCACCTGGGCTGGCTGCTATCAGGCGGCCAGACACAGATTGTAAGTGCTCCCGACTGGAGGACCAGGGCCTGCTTCCTTTTCTCTTTCTGCTTTTTGATTTTTAAGCTCTAGCTCAAAGGCTGCATTTCTACTGATTCCCTGAGCTGCTGTGGGCTCATCTTAGGACACGGCACTGTCTTTTGGAGTGTTTTCTCCTCCGGGCATCCTCTTACATCCTGAAACCAGGAGAAGCATATGCTCTCGCTCAACACTGGCAGTCGCCTCCCTCACTCAATTATAAACCTGTTTTCTTTCTTTCCTTTTCAGCTAAATGTCCCGATTTGTGTTTATCTTTCTCCTTGGGGGATGGTGGATGCTTGAATACTTGCAGGCTACAAAACAGGCTATGAGGACAGGCAAAGTCACGACCAGGACTGTCTGTCACCCTCAAGGAGCAGCCTGCCCGCCCCAGTCCTCAGCCACAGTGATCCCTATGCCCTGTGCCCACCCACAAGACAGGGGGGTCGGGATGTCCCGAGGGGCAAGCAGCTTCTCTCTAGAGTGTCCCAATTGAGTTACTTCTTCCCCTAAATTCATGAGATTTGTTTCCACAATGCATTAAACTAAATAGGAGTGCACCTACCAGGTGCTGTGTGACCTGCATGTGTCCCAAATGTGGGAGATAAACAGGGTGACTTCGTCAGATGTGAAGGAAGAGGTGGGGATGCGCTAGATGGGAGGGTGGCTGATTCTGGCCTGGGTAGTTGGGGGCCCACAGGGGGAGTTGCTCTTGTTCCTCCTTGTCTGATGAGAAGGAGCCAGCCGAGAGTGCACATCTTTGGGGACACTCACGTCTGGTGAAGGGCCTGAGGTGGGACAGCTCAGGGGTGGTGGGCACAGAGGTTAGGCCCAGGGGGTTGGGTGACAGGTGTGTGGCAGGGAATAGGGGCCTGGCCTAGCCTGTGAGGGGACACCAGAGGATGGGATGCAGAGAGGCGCTGTGACCAGAGTTGGGATCCTCCAAAATTGTGCCAGGGTGACAAAGGGGCTGCTTGGGAGCCGGAGGGAGAAACAGGATCATTGTACACTGGTTACCAAGTGTTATGTGTTGGTGAGAAAGAACACAGACATAGACACACAGACACCCCCCCTCCCCCACACACACACAGATCACATGAAGTGGGCTTATTTCTCACAGATGGCAGCAAGGAATAAGGGAAGCAGGGATCCATTGTGAGCTGCTCCCCAGGGCCTCAGGAAATCTACCAGGACAGATGGAGCCTCGACTGCGCGTGCCCTGCTTGCCCTGTTGCTGGGGCCCCCAGAAGGCAGCCCGGCTCCGGGTCTTGGGGCAACAGGAATCACTGAGAAAAGCTTAAGAGGATATCCTGCCCCTGGGGAGAAAAGAAAAAGTGCCACCATTCTAGATGCCTCCACCTAACCCGGGTGTCTCGCAGGACAGGAGCAGGGCCAGGCTATGCCAGGGTGTCCCCCCACCTCAGGCTGCTGCATCCTACCACATCCTGTAGGCTTGAGAACCACAGCAGGACAGGGAAGGAGAGCCAGGTGGGGCCGACTCCTGTGAGAAGCACCGCCAGGAGGGTGGCAGGAAGGCCAGGGTGACACGGGGCCTTACTGTTTTCTCCGGACCAGTGAGTGCTGGGAAGGTGAAATGAGAGCATGTGCTCTGTAAACGGTAGAGTACTGTCTACCCGAGGACAGCCCTGGGCTAGCACCTGCCCCAGAATCAGTGACATTCTCAGCTGCTGATTGTGAGTAAGCCGGGGTGGACCTCAGAGTCTCCTTCTCAACCTGGGTTTCTGTGGGGAAAAGTCTGGTCCGGGCACAGGATGGACCCCAGCAGAGAGCGGGGAGGGCCAGGGGCCAGGATCATCAGAGTGGCTTCCAGTGCACTAGAGTAACTGGTATATAGTCAATGATAATTCATGTAAAATCAATAGTCAATATCAAGTCAAATGCAATTGGGATGATACTTAACATTTAAAAATCTTGTGTCCTGGGGTCAGGCATGCTTGAAACACTTCTGGGAATTTTCTGCCTTAGTCTGCAACAGTCTTGTGCAACAGGAATTATGTGACACATCCCAGGGTTCAGCCTCCTGGAGGCTCCTTTCCTGGAGAAACCTCCAGGTTCTGACCGCACTGTTCATGCCTGCGAGAACCGTTGGTGACAAATGGTCTGACTACATGACCTCATGGTTGGGGCCTGGGCTTGTCCCTGCCGGAAAAGAGAAGGGAGGCAGTGTGACCTTGATAGTAGCCGGGCACCAAGCAGGCATGCACACTCCAGCACTACCCTGTAACTTTAGGCACCAACCTGTAGATTAGACTGTAACCATAGCATCACTGCCCGGTAGCTTTCAAGTACCCAATCACAATGACCTGTTTCCCATATGGGAGAGACACAGGGTCAAAACTGTGTATGAGAGAGAGCCCTCCATTGTTCCGCTGGGTCACAGTCACTAACAGGGCTGCTTCCTGTTTAAGCCTGGGGTCCTGCTTCTCTGCCCAACTGTCTTGCGAAGATCTGAAGTGGAGGTTTTTGCCTCCAACATCTGGCTGTGAAATGAGGAAATGCAAATAGGGCCTGAATTTCCTCCTCGCAGACATCATCCTCCCTCTGTGGTTTGGGTCTGCAGTGTCCCCCGAAGCCTCACATATTGAGTGTTGTGGAGGCCTTAGGGAACCCCGTGCTAGGAGGTGGGGCTGGTCAGGAGGGATGAATTATAGGTGTGTGGTGGATTAGGGACATGTAGTAGGTTTTGGGCATGTGGCACATTATTGGGTGCCTGACTTGGAAGGGGTGGGTCACTGGAGCCCAACACAGAAGGAGCAGAATGCTGGAGCTTGACCTGAAAGGGGTGGCTTGCTGGGACACTAGTTCTGCCCTTTCTCATTCACTGGGCCTCCTGTCCACCCTGCGGTGAGCAGCCCTTCCTCGGTTACTAGGGCTCCGCCATGTGTTTCCACCATTACCAGCCACCTGTGTGTGGTCTGAGACCTAAAACTATGAGCTAAAATAAATCTTTCCTCCCTTAAGTTGTGGATGTCAGGTATTCTGTCCCAGGAGTGAGTAACTAATACCCCAACTGTCTACCTCCCCCAGCCTCACAGCTTCCCCACTAGACACAGGTACAAGTACTTGGTTTCCCCAGGCCTGGGGGCTGACAGGGGCTGGAAAGAGGGTCCTGGACATCCAGCTTGGGGTGGGGGTGATGTATGCTGCCCCACTTTTGTTGCCCACAGTGGGAGAACTGAGTGCTTTGAGCTATGGTGCCCTGGGAGGAGATGGCTCCTTTCACAAGACATCATACATCAGAGTTTACACCAAAGATGGCCCTTCCTAAGATGGATGGCATCTGAGTATGACCACAGTCCAGTGCTGTGGAGAGGGTCAGCCTCCCTGAGCTGGAGCAGCCAGCTGTGACCACCCGGTCCCCTCTCTGGAGCTGTGCCCTGGTGGCTGAGGAGCTGTGCAGTGCTTCAGTTTGCACAATTTCCAGGGACCAGGCAAGGGAGGTCACACCAGGTGGGTCTAGCATTGGGTGCCTTTCTGGAGCAGAATCCTGCTGTGTGGCCATTAGGCTGCAGGTGTGGGATTCACATAGCAGAGCAGCCCTTCCTACAGGCCAAGCGCAGCAGCTCTGAGGCTCAGCTTGCGGGAGGCTGATTCTGCTTCAGGTTCTGAGAAATGTTTGTTACTCACAGGGTCCTAAGTTCTAGGTCAGAGCCTTTGGGAGCTGAGAGCTGGGGTCAGGGCTCCCTGTGCAGAGGGCAATGCCAGTGCTCGTGACTTTGTTCTGGGCAACTCCCTGGTGCTGGGAGAGGCTGATGTGGGGACATGAGGTCCCTGAGCTCAGCTCTGGACGCCTCTGAGGCTGCAGCCAACATGGGGTTCCTGGGAAAATGGAAGTGAGTTCCTTATAGGCCTCTACCATTTCTCTAATGTCCTCATTTATTAGAGATGGTGGACTCTGATCTCTGTCTCTTGCACAGACTCATGGGGCATGTTTGCAGGGACATGTGGGAGGGGACACTGCTGTTGTGAAGGTCATGTGTGGAGACAGGGAAGACCTGGATAGTGACCAGCATGGGGTGTGAGTTCCCCAAGTGTATCACCTGGCAATGTGCTTCCTACTTCCTCACGCCCTCCTGAGTGGAACCTGGGCATGAAAACCAGCATTTCCCAGCCTCCAAGAGCTGGGTTCTGGTTGAGAATTTAGCTCTGCTAACTGGACCCTCTTGTTGGATCCAGTGGTGGAAGTGAGTTGGGGCCCCCTTCTATTTTGCTCCCTTGGACCTTGTGGAGGTGACCCCAGAGTGAGGGGACACCGGGCTGAAGGACACAGGATGTGAATGGGGCAGAGATGCTGCTGGGTGGGGAAGTCAGCCCCTCCTATGTCTGGGGCAGGTGGATCTGGAAATCCAGGGCAGGAAGGGCCCCCAGGGCCCCAACTCTTGTCATTTCTAGTTCTTATAGACTTGGGAAGGAGGAGCTTTGGTGTGAGGTGATGGTAGTGAGGTTTGTTTACTGTGTATCCTTGTGTGCGTGTGGCCCAGGATGTGTTTGCTGAGGTACTAAATTGACAAATGAGGACAGTGATAGTACCTGTTCCTTTTGATTCAGCGCTGAGCAGTGCCTGTCATGTAGCAGGACTCGATACACATTTGGAGAATTAATGAGATCTCTCAATCCCCTCTATGTCTGTCTTCTCTACTATCTTTAAGACCCTTCTTTCCTCCTCACCTCCCTTCATCCCTGGTTTTTGGCCTCCCAGGTGGGCCTGGGGCCCTCAGAGGACCCCTCTCCCCACTTTAACAGATGCGACGATGAATGTCTCTCACTCTGGGAGGTGAGGCTGCAGCCCTGGGCCGCTCTGGGCTGACCCAGGAAGGGCCTCCATGGTCAGCTCTGCCCCATGGTACCTGTGGGCTGCTGGCATTTCTTCTGATTGGTCCATGGCTGTCATTGCACTCCTGTAGACATATTCCAGTGTAGCCAGACAGGGTCCCCAAGCGTCTAAGTTTTGGTCACTTTCTTGCCAATGCTAAAAACAATGCAATTTCCCCAACTTGGCTGCACCTGCGGAGACAGACAGAGTTGTGTAATTTTAGCAAATGCAGACTGCACTCGGGCAGCCTGGAATTCGCACTTCCTTCAGAGCCTGGAGCTTGCCATCCAGGACAGGGAGGGACTACCATGGTTCTCTCTGTTCCAGGGGCCTGGTGCAGGGAAGGATCAGCACCCCTGAGGTTAATGTGGGTTCCCTGGGGGTCCTAAGAAGTGACACAGAGGCCTGTTCACTGGTCACTACCTTTTCCTTCCTGGCCAGTCTATTTGCAGGATGCTCGATTATGCTCAGAGCCCAGTGCTGTCCTTCATGGGCATGACTTAGCCAAGCCAAAGGGATCAATATATCTGTCATATTGGTGCAGAGTTACATGATAAGAACTGCTGAGCTGTGGCAGCACCCACTGGGTACCCTCAGTGTCCTTCTGTATGTCTCATAAAGGCAAGAACTGGGCTGCCTAGATTAAAGACTACATTTCCCAGGACTCTTTGTGTCCAAAGTTGCCAATGGAATGTCAGCGTCATCTTTCTCTCTTTTCACTGGTTGAGAAAAGCCAGAGCAATGGCAGGATAAAAAGGTAGAGAAAGGAATGTCACCCTTCTAATCTAAACAATTGTAAGAGCAACTTGCCTTTTCTTTTTGCACGACTTGGAAAAGTAGCAACCAAAAAAATTTATTTTCAAGATGAAACTCACTCTACAGTAGTATTCCAAATAACAGTCCCTTGCGTTTGTCCATGTCCAGCTGGAGATGGAAACACGGACAAATGGAGGCTTGGGAAAAAGTAAAGGTATGGAGAGAGGGACAACCATGGCTGGAGCTCCCAGCCTTGCAAATGGCCCATGAGTTTATCCACAGCCTGGGGCTGAATCTTACCCGGGTCTCTGTCTCTGTTTATTTGGAACATAAACAGCCCTGGCTAGGAAGCTGGTGCTGTGACCTGGGTGCTCAGAGCTGGTGAGCTGGCCTGCAGGAGAGTTCTGCCCTTTCCAGAGCTGCTTCACTCCTGTCCTCCCTTTACGCTCCTGCTCAGGCGAGGTGCGGCTCATGCAAGGCCATTGTGGTGGGTGGTGATAGAATTTGTGAACAGCCAAGGAGAGAGTTAAAAGTTGATTAATACATTTCGAGGCAACCATCGGCAAGGCCAAGTGGGGACTTCCATATTTGATCTTAACATGGGAGAACTTTTCTTCAAGTCATGGTTGTCCTATTATCCATCTATCTCAGAGCTAGGAACAGCCAAGGTGTTGCTGGAAGGCGGACATTAAGCCTTGTTTGACAGGGTCCAGTACTGTTGGCGTTGCTAGCAAGAGTTCTTCTGGGCAAAATTGACTGAGAAATACTCAAAGGACAAGGGTTAACTAGGACTTGTAGCCAAGTGGTTCAGGGAAGGATATATGTTAATACTGGAGAGATTTTTTTTTTTTTGTAGTAGTAGTAGTAATAGAGCAGTACTGGGGATTGAGCCCAGGGCCTTCACCCTGAGATGTGTCCCCAGTCCAGTCTTTAGTTTTGTTTGTTGAGACAGGGTCTTGCTAAGTTGCTGAGGCTGGATTTGAACGTGTGATCCTCTTGCCTTAGTCTTCCAAAATGATAGAATTACAGGCCTGTGCCACCGATCTGCTGGGAGGAACTTGTGAAGTTGTGTTATGGTAGGGGAAAGGACAGAAATCTTCAAGACATGTCCCGCAGTCAGAACAACAGCTGTGCATGCTGGAGATGGAAAGGAAGTTGTTTCCCTGCAGGCTGGCCCTCAGCTGAACGTGTCCTCTGAGGCGGCTGTGGCAAAATAACCATGATCCTCTGCCCATAGTGACTGTTTCCTCCCGGGCTCTTCATTGTGATATTTTCCCAGATTCCCTGTCCCAGGCAGCCGTGGAGGTCAGATGTGACTGGTGACTGTAGAGCAGTCCATGGGAGATGGCTCTGTGGGTGCCGTGGAGCCATGGCCACTTCTGCCAGCACCTGCATCAGGGTGTGTTGCCTGGCAACCCCATCCCCATCCACCCGCCACCTCCCACCTCACCTGCGCATCCCAGCTCTGCTCTGAGGACGGACCAGTTTGGGGCTTACACTCTGCAGGCCGAGCGGCTTCTCAGGATCGCTTCCCTGGACTGTGACGGCTCCTCTCCTCTGAGCCGTTCTTGTCCTGGTTGTCAAAATGGGTTTTCCCACCGTCTGCACTGGTGATAACTCCAGCAGCCTCTTACTGGCTGGCTGCTCTGCATGGGGGCCTCGGGCCCAAGCCTTTCCTGTATGACCTCATCACGCCACCCCACGAGGGGGGCCTGTTTTCCCATTTTACAGATGAGGTAGCTGAGGATGAGTCAGAAGACAGGACCTGGTGGTCGGTGGGGGAGAAGGGGGAATCTGTGGGTGCTGTTGTACCTGGGGTCCAAGCTCCCAGCCACGCTTACTATTTGCTAATTTAAGTCCTTCACTGGCCATGGTCTTCTCTTTCCTCAAGTCCACTCACTTCCTGGGTGATCCTTTACTCCTGGGGTAGATGTATATTTTATGCAAAGGGCCAGAGAGTAAATCTGTTAGGATTCATGGAACTCAGGGTTCCTGCTGCAGTTGCTTCCCATGGTGTCTTTGTGTGAGGGCAGCTGTTGCCAGAGAGTACATAAACAGAGTGAAGACTGGAATCCCAGTAAAACTTGGTTTACAAAACCAGCCGGTTGGCCTGCAGGCTGTACATGGCTGATCCCTGATTTACCCTGTATTTTTCTTTAAATAAGCCCATTTTTGTTATCACTAAGCTACTTTATTGGGAAGGAAAGCCGTGTCCTCCCGGTAAATAGGATGCCAGCCTCTCTTTCCGAAGGAAAGAGGAAAGGAGCCACAGAAGTAAGGATAGTAGCTCTAGCCAGTGGTGCTGGGTCTGCCTGTGGAGCTCGGCCTGTTCTTTCTTTGCTCAAAAGAATGCTAAGCAAGGTGGAGACAGGTGCTAATGGGGTATTAGCACCACATCAGGATGTTTTCTTTGAGATAATTGGAAGAACTAAATAGAATCAGTAGAGGATGTAATGTGATTCAGGGCTATGTGTGTTTGTCCTGTGAGCTAGGCTGGGGGGGTGGCTGGTGTGGGGGGAAGCACAGTAACGTGCTGGGCAGTGACATGGGGCTGTGGCAGGGGCACAGGACCAGGGCAAAGGACAGTGAGTGGGGGCCTCTGTGCTGGGAGGGACCCCCTGAGTGCTCTGGAGGCCCTGGGACCTGCAGGTGGATGCCAGCTATGGTGGCAAAGGCAGGTCGAAGGTGACTTTTCAAGTATGTTTGAATCGAAAAAAAAAGCCTCACACTGTATCATCAAGAAGTGAGTCATCTCTGTGTGGTTTGACTCTGGCATGTTTCCCAAAAGCCTGGTATATTTGGAAGGTGATTGGATCATGGGGGCTTACTGGGTCATGTGAACCAGCAGTTTCCTGTCTTGGTAGGAGGTGGGGCCTGGTTGGAAGGATGGGTCACTGGGGGTGGGGCACAACCTGGAAGGGTGTTTCCCCCCGCCCCCCGTAGGCTCTTCCATTCTGCAGCTCTGCATCCTGTGGCTGGGTGGTGTAGACCCTCTGCCAGGCAGGTCCTTCTGCTATTGCAGTCGCCTGAGGTGGACCTATTCGTCTAAAACTGGGGGCTCCCGTAAGACACAGGTCTTGAGTATTGTGTCCCCACAACTGTTTAGTGCAGAATCTCCCCCCTCAGTTTCCCCCTTACCTCTCTTGCTCACTCTTTCCATCTCTCCATATTTACACACACATACACACATTTTTCCTCTGTTAAAAATATTTTGGTTAGCTTTTATTTTGGCAACTTCTTTTTCGTCCTCCCCTGGGAACAGCCCAGCAAAGGATTAATTTAGATTTTTTTCAACATCGGGCCTCTCATTACATCACTCCCACTCTCTTGCAGAAGCCGTGCTAGCTGGTTTGATGATCTCCCACTCCCTGGAAAATGCCCCCATGCCTCCTGTACCGGGCACAGCTTTCGGTTTGCTTATTGCCCAGCACCCTGACACTCATTCCTGCCACCTTCATCCTTGTCCCTGCGCAGAGTGCCTCCTCTTTCCCCCGTGCATTGCCTCGTTAATTTCCCGGTTCCCGATTCCATCTGTACGTTTTCTTTTTGTTTTGGTAGCACTTGGGATTGAACCCAGGGAGCATGGAGCTGTATCTCTACTCTCTGAAAAAAATATTTTGAGACAGAATCCAGGGTCTAGTTGCCCAAGCTGGGCGTGAACTAGTGACACAGCTGCCTCAGCATCCTGAATAGCTTGGGTTCCACATGCTGCCATTGTGCCTGGATGGCCTGTGATTCTTTTTCTGCCAACAGTCCCAGGTTTTTCAGTCCTAGCAAAACCCTCATTGTATCCAGCATCGCCTTTTAAAGCTGAAAGAAGACGGTGATCATTATGCCTTTATCAAAGGCTGCTTTTTGAAGCTTTCCGTGGAGTGTGGGGATCAGAGAGCACTGAGGACTCCAGGGCAGCTGGGGACAGAGGCACACAGCCACTTAATTCACCACGATAAATGGGAAAGAGAGGGACGCTGTCTCCTTGGTGTGGGCATTTGATGAGTGTGACGGGAGATGAGAGCTACACACCTCCTCTCAGCAGGCCGGTAAATAAAATGGAAGGAAGGGGTTTAAATCCTCTCGCATCAAGCTGGAAGGATCTCTGCATGAAACATTTCATACAGTTAAGCCATGGGAATATTGCTTTTGCAATCCCCTGGAACTTAATAAGGAAACACCCCGACCCCAGAGCCAAGCTGAGGGTGTCCACTGATGTAGTTAGAGTGGAGCTACAGCCCAGCAGGACAGGACAGTGACACCGAGCCCTCATCTGAGCTTGAGCAGGTCCTTCCCATCCATTAGTCACATGCCCAGTGGGGGCCAAGGGTCCAAGGGTCTGGGAGGGGCCACCGCGGGAGGGCAGCCTTCAGGGGCACAGAGAGGGTGGAGGAGGTGGACGGTGGATCTGCAGGGGCAAAGAGAAAGTAGCCAGCACATGGCCTGGAGACACCTGCATGGTGTGGTGGTCTGGTTTGCACAGGGCCAGGGGTGTCCCGGGCCGTAGGACTCTAGTGCTGAAACTGCAACCTCGAGTCTTGGGCAAGTGGGGTGGTCTCACCTTAGTAGACAGTAATAGGGGACTGTCAGCAAAGGCTACTCTGCAGAGTGACAGTGGAGCTGTGATTCAAGCTGTGAGGTTCTGGGAGACAGCAGCCGTGAGTGGGCAACATCATGGGGTGTGGGGGAGTCACAGAGGAGTCGGCAGGCCCGGGCAGAGTGGGTGGCAAGACGTGAGGCAAGGTCAGTCAGAGAGCCGAGAGATTCTGGTTCATGTTCAGGGTCTTCTCAGGGTGAGGAGTTTGGATACCTCACATGCAAGCTGGGAGCCCTTGGGGGAATTTTGGGGCTGACAATGGACAGGAGCTATGTGGCTGCCACGTGGACAATGGCCTGTTGGGGGTGGTTAAAGGTGACAGTGAGGACATGGTGAGACCATGCAGATGTTGAGTTCTGCTGGAGAGTCGGGAACTGTGAGGGAAGAGGTCAGGCTCAGGACCTATTTTGCGAACCGAGCTGGCAGGATTTGCTGATGCGTTGAAAATAACGTGAAGAGTAAAGAGATTCAGAGCAACACCAAGGTCACTCTACAGCTCCCGTGGAGACATACTCTGGATGGGAACCTCGGCGCCTCTGTCTTCTAGGTGAAGTTCGGGCTCACTGGCCTCGTAAGGCTCCAGGCATCCTATAGGCCATCCTGATGGGGAAGGCACAAAGCTCAGCATGTGACCACACCCATCATGATGGGCCTTGACCCATCAAATGTGTGCTTTAATATTCTGTGTGTAAGGTTGTCTTGTGGCTGTTTGAATGCTGGGGAATGTTCAAAATGTTCTAAAAATCCATTGGCTGTCGTGTTAGAGAAATAGGGAGTCATACTGAAAGATGGAGTGTACCGGTAGATGGACCAGAGCATGTGTTCCATTGCCACTTGACAGAGGGTGGAGAATCCTGTGCCTGACAGCCCTGGGCTGGGCACAGGGCTTGCACCTGGACTCCTGTGGAATTGGTCAGTGTAGGGAGCAGCAGGACCTGGGCAGGTGAGCAGGTGTCATGTGGCCAGAGAAGAGAAGTAAGGGAGTCTCTTGAGAGGTGTTGCCACCTGATCTGGGCAGGCAGGGAAGTGGGGACATGATGTACAGAGTCCTAGGAGGAGAGGGCAGGACATGGAATTTGCAGTTAGCAAGGCCAGAGGGACCTGATTTGAGATAATGTTTTAGGAAGGTGGGACACTTAGAGTCATTTCTGTCTGTTGGGGTCCCCTGGCTGCCATGACAGATGCCTACTCTATCCAAACAGATACCTAGTGGGTGTTTCCAGGCACAGAGAAGGGTAGGGACAAGGAATAGTGAGGGCCTGTCCAGCACCACCCCAGGAGGTCTAGCAGCAGGAGCTACACAGGGCTAGCCAGGGCAGGCACTGATTCTGGAATCCACGACCCAGCCAGTCTCCCTGCCTGAAGGGAAAGGACCCACAACATCATCACGAGCTTACAGTGTGACACACTGGGAGCTGCCATCCAAGGACACAGTTCAGCATGGCCAGTGCCACGTGGCCAGGAAGTGGCAGAGGGAAGCTGAGCATCCCAGCCCGCAGGCTGCACTGTGGTGTAGCATCCCAGTTTTCATTTACATTTGAGCTGCAGTCCTGACTTTCAGCATTCGTATATGTTGCCTCAGATATTAGGACATTTAAAAAGAATATATTCACTTAAAAAAACTTTCCTATTTGTGCTGGGCAGTAGAGTCAGTGAAATCATGTGTTTGGTGTGCTCCTTTGTTTTCTAATTCATAAGAAACAGTCTCAGACAATTGAAACGGACCGTAGTCATCTTTGTAGGATCCCAAAATGTCTTTGTGAAGACCTTGCTACAATTTCCGAAGCCTTGTGCTGTCGCAAAGGAGAGCTTTCACCTGGGAAAGTTAACAGACACTGCTTATTATCGAACTTCATAACCTTCAAGGCTCCAACCGCTAGTGGTTACAGAAGATATTATTCACTAGATGCCATGGCACACACCTGTAATTCCAGCTTGGAATTACTTGGGAGGCTGAAAAGCAGGAGGATCACCAGTTTGAAGCCAGCCTGGGCTAAATAGCAAGATCTTGCCTTAAAAAAGGGCTGGAGATGAAGCTTAGGGGTAGAGAGCTCCTTGGCTCAAACCCCAGTCTCCAGTGTGTCTCTTGTGTGTGCATGTCTGTATGCCCACATGGAATCTTATTCCGAGCTCTAATTTGGGAAACCCATAAAGAGGGTGTTGGTGGGCTTGGTGTGGAAGTGCCTTCGGGAAATAGCTGCCTGTCCTTTCTGTGGCCACATGCTAGCATCAGGGTACCCCCCTGCATCCATTGTTAGTCTGTCTGGGCTGAATAACAAAATGCCTAGTTAGGTAATTTATAAATAAAAGAGAAACTTAGTTCTTATGGTTTTGGGGCTGGGAATTCAAGGCCAAGGTATTAGTAGCCCTGGTATTGGGCGAAGGCCTGCACCTTGGGGTGGGAGCCTTGTTGCTGTATCCTCCTGTGGCAGGAGCTCTGAACAGACAGGGTGGCTCCCTCCAACCTGTCCCATAAGAACTCTCGGGACCTTATCAACTCCCAAAGGCCCACCTGCCCCGTAATACTGTTGCCTTGGAGGTAGTTTTCAGAAGAGTTTTGGAGGGGTGTGAGCATTCAGACCCCAGCAGATCTCACAACAGAGGAAGATGCTGGCTGGAGATAGTGTTGTGGAGTGCAAGGTCAGCACTCGTGGTGGAAGGTCCAGCTGCCCATGTGTGAGTGGGGCCCACATGGGGAGCACAGGTACCCCAGTGGGTGCGTGCCAAGTGTGGCTGCCAGAGCTCCTTCCCTCACGCTCCCAGGGTGGCCGAGCCCACAGGGAGTGCAGGCGTTTCCCAGGCTTTTGTGGATGGTGGTGGTGCTGAGGTGGGGCTGGCTGGCTGCTTGTGCTGCTGGGACTCTGACTGATGATGGAAAGTTCTGGAACTATGCCCAGAGAGGCACTCAATTCAGACCCCAGGATCAGGGACCGTGTGAGTGAGATGTCCTCAGGGAAGTGATGCAACTTGACTTGCCGCAAGTCTATAACTTGGAGTGTGACTGGGACTGAGGAGGCTGAGGCAGCCTGGGCCTCTGTTCTCCGGGGGCTGAGGGTGTAAGTCCTAAGCGAGTTTGAGTCAGACATAATCCAGGCCCTGCAGGTGGCAGGTCAGGGTGTTGGTGGCCTCTCTCTTCTCTTCAGTGTGCTCTGTTTGGCTGAGCATCGGGACCTCAGAGCAACCAGGCCTCGAGGAGGCAGAGGCAGAGCTTCCTCTCGGTGTTTCATACCTGCAGCGGCATTTATTTGTGGCACTCAGCAATGAATCTCGGGGTCTCGGGAAACATGAGCTCCTTCCCCATGTTGCGTCTCAGCTCCCTGTGATCCACCGTGTTTAATCTCTCATTTACCTCAGATGCTGCAGGTAGTGGGAGAGGCTGGCGCTGGGCACTGGGCAGGGTTTACTCCCCAGAGGCTGAGGGAGGGTTGGGAGGGTCACCGCTCAAAGGTGGTTGGAGCAATGGCAGCCTCAATGGGCCAGAGAAGGAGCAAGAAGAGGAAGTGACCAGCCCAGCCCTTGGGGGACCTCCAAGCCTGGCCCCATGTGCCAGGAAAATCTCCCAGGAAAGGGGAGGGACTTGATGCCAAACAGAAAACAAACCACCAGCAAGTTCCCTGCCAAGGGAGCGGTGGAGAATTTAATTCAAGATGAAATGTGTTCTTGTTTGTGTACAATTAATTTTCCTCCCGAGTAAAGGATTTTGTCTCTCACTCAGTGTTTCAATAGCGGCTGCATAATTAAGGGAGCACGGGCCCTTCTAACTGCGAAGGGGGCGGCTTGGTGTTAACATGGTGGGGAAGCAAACATGGCTTGGATTGGTTCCTGGGTCTTAGAAGGAGAAAAACAGAATTGATGAAGATGCCTTCGAACAGAGATGGAGCTGTTGTGAGGAGAACATGAGTGCAGAATGGGAGCCTGGGCTCTCCGAGAGCAAAGGGCTACAGGTGCCCTGCCCAGGTGACAGGACTGTGAAGGGAGGGACAGAGTTTATATCCAGGGGCTCAGGGACAAAGGTCATACCCAGACGCCCAGGGCCAGGTGGCAGGTGTGCATGACGAAAGCCTGTTTAGTATAATTACCAACACAATGTATTTGCCTAGATAATAATTAGGGAATTCACTTGTCATAAAAAAACCCTCTCTTCTTCCTTGTAACACAGGCTCTCTTGTTCTATCTTTTATGTAGTTGTTTTTAAATAGAGATGCAGAAGGATTTGTTTTTACTATGGAAAAATCCCCACAACACTCTGAGCAGGATCTGTAGCGATCACTCTCACCCTCACTGACAAGGGACAGTAAGGAGTGGTGGGGACTGGGCCAAGTATGAGTTTGTTGCCCAGTCCATGGAGTTAGCTGTTAATTGATTTAGGGCATGGCTTCTCTCATAAGAGGTATATCTAATTTTCTCTGTCTTTTTTTTTCCAAAAGAAGATGGACATTCACAACTCAATATAAAATATCATTTTTGTCTGTGTATGGTCCTGAGGATGGAGCCCAGGGCCTTCACACTAAGCTATATCCCCAAGCCCATTTTTAAATTTTTGATCTTGAGACAGAGCCTAACTAAGTTGCTAAGTTGCTCTGGCTGGGCTCAAACTTGTGATCCTCCAGCTTTAGCTTCCCAGGCTTCTGGAATAACAGGCCCCTGCCACCAGGCCCAGCTGAAATCTCACTTTCAATATAGGAAAAAACAAAACAAAACAAAACTAGACCAGCATGCTGTGAGCATAGTCACAGGTCCCCCAGCTGGATGTGACCTGGGGTCCACCACTTGGCATTTGGGTAAACTATTAATGTGTCCACCCCTGCCCAGCCCTCTGTCTCCATCCTTTCCCAGAGCCCTTCCCGTCCTCTGGACTCCTGCATGTTGTATGTGGGACTTTGGGTCAGCCCTTTCCTGAAGCCGACCTTCTCAGGTCATGAGTTCACCAGTTAACCTGAGGTGATCCCAGGAGACCCTGACAGGAAGTGAGACAGGAAGGAAAAGGTGCCCTCCTGGTGGGATGATGGGTGCATGGACACCACGAGAGGGACAAGGAGGACATGCCAGAGGGAGGGACTGGGGTCTGTATTGAGGGCTTCTTCCCAGAAGGCCAGCTCCTGATCATGCCAGTTCCTGAAGTGGGAGTAGGCCCTGCATGAAGGACACTGGGAGATGAGAAGCCGCCACAGGGCACAGTGGGGATGCCCTAGGGGCCAGCTGGCCTGACAGGGTCTGCTGCACTGGCCTGTAGTCTCCCCTCTGGGAGTGGAGAACTCATGCAGTTGGGAGGGGTCTTTACCTGCTGTGCCTCACAGCACCTCAGTATTGCACCACTTGGGCATAGTCAGAGCTTCTGGGTGAATGGAGGAGCCTGGATGGTCCATCCCTTGTGCTGGACACGGGGAACCTTTAGACAGAGGAGTGTGCTGGGCCATCACAGATATTACTCTTCTGTTGCTGTCTGGCCAGCTCCAGAGGCCATGTCTTCTATGTGAAGCCTTCAATTGCTCCTGAACATAAAGTAAAAACTCTAAATTCAGACTGTACATTAGATTGTATCAGTGTGGCCAACAGTACATGCCTGTGTGAAAATAATACTGGGATTATAGAAGAAGTCTCCTTCCCTGCAGAGATACACACTGAAGGAGGGATCAGGGTGAAAGAGCTGGACCTTGCACACAATTCGAAATGTGTTAGTTGAACAGGATGCAGACACACACAAACACACACACACAAGTGTGTGACCCCCAGCATTGCCCATGGAGACTGATGACCCCATATGGCACAGTGTGGCCACCTGGCAAACCCATGAAACGGATGTGTGATGTTTGTGTAGCACTCCAAAACTTTGGCATTGTTTTTTTAAAAAAACTAAGAACTTGAGAAAAATAAAATGAAAGCCAAGTTTGAAAAACCAGAAAGGAAGGGTGTTGTCGTAACAATCGGAGGCAGCCAGGCTGTAAGCCTCTTCTGAGAAACCTGTCCAGCTGCCGCTGTTAATGCCTTGACACAAGGAACGGGCCTTTATTTATTTTTAAGCCCCGAAGGATAAAATCTAGACAGAATTGAAGGGCAGGTTCTCTCTCTCATTTCAGAGGAGGGTGATGTCCACCAATGACATTTAAAAAGGTGAGAAAAACAAGGCTTAGAGAAGTCGCACGCTTCCCCTCAGTAAGCACTGTGTGTCTCAGGCACTGAGGCCTGGTGAGGATGTAGGACTAACCCATCTAGCCCCAGGAGAGGCTGGCTGAAGGCTGCTTGGATGAGATATTAGAATCCTGACTGGAGTTCAGCTGTTCTGAAGGAGGCTTTGCAGAGGAAGTTGTTTCCTTCGGGCACAGAACCTCGGGGCACCCTGGCCTCTCCTAAGTGGCACTAGAGGTGGGTCGTAGAAGGCAGGGGTACCCCCTTTTTTGGAGTCTCAGCCCCTAGGATGGTACCCCATCAGCCTTTTCCCCTCAGAGAGCTGCCCTTGCTGCCCAGCTAGCACAGGAGACCCCTGGATGGCCATGTTGGCTGCGCCCGAAGGGGCGTGATGGGTCTGGGCAGAGCCTGATTCCCAGCCACGCAGATTGCCATGGGAACAATGGCGGACTTCATCCTCGGTCTGGAACAGGCTGAGGCATGCTTGAGCCTCTACTACACGGCAGTGGTTGCAGTGGGAGTAAAAGGATTAGGGTCTGTACTTTCTTTAGGGTGATTCTTTTCTCCTTGCTCAGCCCCACCCAGCCAGGACACCTGCCACCATGGGAGGAAAGGAGCCCCTGCTACCTGAGTGGGACTCAGGGAGAAGGCTTCCCGATTGTGCCTCAGCTAGAGGCAGATGAGCCAACTTGGGCAGCGCCGCCAACTGTTCAAGCTACCCGAGACTCACTTCCCACATGGGCAAAAACTAAAATGGGAACCAAATTAACATCTCAGGAAAAACCACCCACATCTGATGAATGACTTAGAGAGATTTCTTGGTTGTTGAAAGCGTGGGAGATGGTTCTGACTTCAGGGCTGGAAATTTTGCAGCTTGAACCAACCTGAACATTCCCTGCATGCTCAGGATGCTCGTTCACGGTTTGGGATGGCTCAGGCCTGCTTTGGCGCTGATGACAGCGAGCTGCTGGGCAGAGAATTGAGGAGGTCTGAGTCCAGGGGTCAGCAGGTGACAACAGGTCAGAAGGAACCAGGTGCCATTTGCCAAGTGAGACAGGGCCACCTCCTTTGATTTGGTTAGCAGCAAACAAACTAGCCTTGGTCCTAAGTGGCTGGTAGCATCCCCAGGGCTGCCCTGGACTAGGCAGGAGTGACTGGCCGTCGAGATGTTACTGAGAGGTCTGAGGGGGCTCCCCAAAGAGGAGATAAGGAACCTCAACTCACTCCACTCACATAAGTGTACTTACTCATCACAACAAAGAGGATTTTAGGAATATGTCAGTAGGAAGCACAGAGAAGATTTATCTAGCAGAAAAAAGTGTATGCTCAGAAAGGCATTCAAAGAGTCAAATGCGTAGGGGCTGGGGGCTGGGTGCATTTGTGTGGTCTTGGGGGGTCTTTGCACATTGCAAAATGGCCCATGCTCCCCCTTCGGCTCTGCCGGGGAGCGTCCCTGGCTGGCGTCACTTCTCATCCCTTCCTCAGGGATAGTGGACTGGACCGTGGTATTGAGATTTCCTTTTTCCTAGGCCTTGGAGTTTTGAGCCAGTGAAAGAAAGAAAGGAGATGGGAAGGAGGTGGTTGGCCCCGGGCAGTGCCCCAACTGGCCAGTTCCGAAAGGCCTCATGGATTCTGTGATTCCTGCCTGGTCCCCCACTCTCACTCACTTAGGGACTGCAGATCCCACTGATAAAGCCTGTTCTGCTCATGCCACGTGGATGGCCTCTGTGCTCATGGCAGAGCCTATACTATGGCTCCCTGGCCATCTAGGGGAGGTCATGGAGACAGACCCGACATTCCTGCCTCCAGAAGATAGGAGAACCCTCAGTGCCAACTCTCACCAGCACCCCCTCCTTGGAAACTGGAATTCACAGCCAGAGGAGAAAAGTTTGTTACCTGCCCAATGAGTGGGCTCCTCCGAGGTGTCCTCTGGTGACAGAGGCAGGTGGCACAGAGAGCCTTCTTCTGTCACGTAGGAATTGCTTCGTAGTACCCACCGGAGCTGTTACCTTCCCTTTTAGGGGATTAGTAGTCCCTACTCCACCTCCGGAAGGTTCTCTTCCACGAGCCTGTCACATTATACAGTGTGAGTAAGAGATTTAGTAAGCTGGACTCTGGCCAACTTTGAATAATGTATGAATTAAAAATAATTTTATTCATCCTCTGTTGTTTGTCCCTCCCCTAGTGAATTGTAGAATCTATTAAAAGCTTTCTGGGGGAAGATTTTCATGATAAAAACTTCATTTTTGTACAGAAATAGCCCTAGTGAGCCCTGTAGCTGCAAACCAGACTGGTCTGTGATTTTCTGTCTTTGGTTTAGTTCAAATTCTGGTGGTTAAAGAAGAAATTTCATTTAAATTGTCTCAAAGAAACAAAAAACAAACAAGGAAGAATGTAAATACTTCATATAACTGAGGAGTCCGGAGAACAAGTGGCCTTCAGGTATTGCTGTATCCAGGTGGTCAGACGTCATCAGCACTGAGTGTTTGTGTCTCTCGGTTCTCATTGGCCCATTTGCTGGCTGCTCTCCATCAGTGGCGCCCTGCACCCTGCTTTCCTCTGCCCAGGTTCCTGTTCCAGGGGCAAGGGGCCTACATCTCCATCTGCACTAGAACAAGCCTTTGAGTGAGTTTGTCTGAATGACACTTCTCATGTGGTCCTCCCTGAACCACCGGCAGCAGCCACAGAGAAACGCTGCCCTGAGGGAGCTGGACAGGTCACATCTGTCCACTCCTGTGGACGCAGAGTTGAAAAGCTGGCCTTTCCAACCCTCAGGTGCTCCCCTACCCGCACTGTGTGTCTCTCCCCTCTGTTTTGGAGTGCCCGTTGCCTCTTCCCGATGTCTCCTGGGCACAGATGTCCGCCTGTAGGTTCTAGACCATGGCATGTTGGATGAGCAGCCATTGGCCTTCTGAGCAGCTCATGGTCCTCTTGGCTACTGCTCTTTTCCTCGCAGTTTCCGGAGGAGATGGGACCTGGCAATGCCTGGGCAGGTCCCTGAGAAATGGCTGCCCTGAAACTTTGTGAAGAGCTGAAGAACTCATTTGCGCCTTAAAGATTCGTGGTTGGGTGACTGGTGTAGCTGGAATGGAGACCTTCAGGGTGGTCACGCCTGTAGAACTGGGGCTGTTGAGCAGTCATGGAGCACAGGGGTGGCTCTGGAGTGAGACCAGTAGGCTCGGTCCTTGCTTTGCCACTTGCAGCTCTGGGTCGTTTCTTAGTTGCTTGCTCATCTTGGTTTCTTCAGCTGCAACACGTCACACCACCTTGGAATGTGGCTGTGAGGAAGGATGAGCTGAGACGTGCCTGGACGGCACACAGTGGTGTCCACTGTGTGTCACCTGCTGACCCACTATCTGAGAGCACGTGTTCCCTGGGAGATTGGATTCCCACGTGTTTCAAAGGTCAGGAGCCTGTGACAAAGAGTTCTCAGCACCTCTGGCAAACACTTCCACAATTGCTTTACCCCACATTGCCAGCATTGCTAGTTAGGAAGATGTGATCCATCACCGAAGATGATGTCACACCCCCTCTGAGGCCCTCCGGGCACTACCAGCCTAGTGGAAGCCACGTGTGGTAGTGTCCCAGCTGAGGATTGGGAGGGAAGAGGCCAGCGTGCCAAGTGTGACCCAAGGTGTTCTACCTGCACCATCTTCCCTGGGCAACAGGTCCCAGCCTGTTGCTTCTGGACGTGAACTGCCCTGAAGTCAAAGGAGGCATGTGTCCCTTGCCCCCAGAGCCCTCGGCTTTGTCTCTGAGCCAGTCTTGCGGGGTGGCGCGTCCTACCTTCAGCCGCCTGTGTGCAAAGCTGAGGTCACTCCCTGGTCAAAACCTTGCACTGGAAGATATTCAGAAGTATCTCTTTTCAGCATAATTAGTGATTTTATATGTTTGAAATACTTGCTGACTCCGTCTATCTTGGGAAATTATGTGTATCTACGTCACATCTTAATCATTTCTACTTCCGTTCCCCCCATGCTCCTCCCACAGAGCCTACCTCCCTGTTTCCTGCCATCTCTTTTATTTTTCTCTGTTTTACTCATGCTCAGTTCCCTCAGACTGCCTGGGGCTTGTTGTGCCACGCATGACTCTGTTGCCCTGGGGTGACATCCATAGCCTCCGTACCCAAGGGGCCCAGCAGGGCAGTGTCTGTTTTCCTGGTATGTTCCGCGGCCTGGTCCTTAGGGAAAGAGAGAGGTCCAAACTCTGGGTCTAGGGCCTGGGTTCAGGGTGGTAGGTGGGGGAGCCCAAGGTCCTGGCACATTCTCCCAGCCCCCCACCTAGAACTGGAGAGGCTTCCTGTACTGGGGAGAGAGGCGTGAACTCTTGAGGAAGGATCCCCGGAGGGCTGGTGGGAAGGGTGCATTGCAGGAATGGACACAGACAGGGCTGTTTCTTAGGGGTATGTCAACACTCAGCAGGTACAAAGATGCTGAGTGAAAATGGGACAGGGAAAGGGGCCTTTTGCTCCCCAAAGGGAACTTTTTGTTCCCAGCTGAGCTTGCCTCACAGCCCAGTCGCAGCTGTGTAAGGTGCCCGTGCCCACTAAGAGATGTCTGCAGCAGGCGTCTGCCATGAACCTGCTCCCCAGGCGGGTCCACGAGGCCACTCCCCTCCCCGCGAGCCTCTTGGGTCAGTCTGGGCTGGTCCACGCATGGTTCCCCCTTATGCTGTAGCCATTCAGCATGGACTCTAATGAACACTTCCGCATGGCACGGTCCTGCCTGTTTGTGATTTCTGTCTCGAGTAGCACATGCTGAGTGGCCAGTGCCGAGAGTGCTGGTGGCCGAGGTGGTAACACTAAAGACAGCTGGCAGCCAGTGTCAGAGCACAGCTGGTCCGGCCTGGAGCTGCTGGATCCAAGCCTTAGGCAGAGCTGCTGGCATCCAGAGCCCAGGCTGTTAACACGGAGAGAGCTGAACACGTCCTTTGGTATTCCTCTGTGAAGATCAAGAACTCTTGGCCAGCGGGCGATGTTCTGAAGCACGTATGGGGCCTTTCCCTGAAGAGGGTGGCCAGGGGCAGTGGTCGTCGGGGCATTTTGGCTTTCCACCTCGCGCAAGGCTGAGACTCCACACTAGCCAATGCCGAGAGGTTGCCCGGCTCAGCCCTCAGCGTCTGGCGGGGGAAGCAGAGAGGTAGATGCCATTAGAGCAAAGGCACCAGGAAGCTGCCAGAGTGTCCCCATCCTTTCCATCCCTCTGCTCTGGCCTCAGAGGCTTGGCCTCACTTTCTGGAGAACCCCGGAGAGATAGCTGCCCCCTTGAAAGGGTCACTTCGGGCTGCCCCCGGCCACTGTCTCCTCATGGCTTCCTGACCCCTGGCAGCTCCCCTACCCTCCTGGCCTGTGTGCTTCCCAGACCTGCCGTGCTCCATGGGCAGTTCCAGCGGCATGAGCCAGCCCAGGAGAACCTTGACCGCGTGGACAGGAGGCTGTGCATTCTCTCTGCTCTAGACCTAGTGACCTGATCACAGTGACGGTGGGCTCATCGCCAGGGACTCCACGTAGCAGAGAAATTGCATAATGGTGAAAATAAGACCGAGCACCATTACCCACGCCCCCTCCACGGGGCTGCGCTGTAAGCAGCAGGCTCCTTGGTTGCGTTCCTGGGGAGTCTGAGTTCTCAGCACAGCACTTTGCCTAACGCTGTACCTCGCCCGCACACTCTTACCAAACGTGGGGTGGTACTGAGGGAAGCTGCCTGTGTTGGTTACTTTTTCGTCGCTGTGACTCATTCCTGACATACGCAACTTAGGGAGGAAAGATTTACTGTAGCTTACAGTTTCAGAATGTCTCGGTCTGTTCACGGGTGGGCGGCTGGAAAATGGTGGAGGCACATGGCAGGTCTGGAGTAGGGGCAGGACCAGACCAGAGCTCCAGCAGCGGAGATCCTCACAACATCGTGGAACCCAGAGAGACAGGAAGCAAGGGCAGAACCAGCACAAGCTCCTCCAGGTCAAGACCCAAGCACCTGCCTCCTTCCAGACAGTCCCTACCTCCCTACCCTCCACAGTATCCATAGGTACAGGAGGCTTTTGGGGACACTCCAGATCCAAACCATCACACTGCCCCAGTGCCAGCCCCTAAGTCAGAGTGTCTGGTCAGAGTCGGGGACCAGTCACATTGAAGAAGTTGCTGTGGTCCATCCTGGCCCTAGCTTGCTGCTCTGGTTGGCACAGGTGGGTCCTCTCCATTTCACCAGCAGCTGGAGGACAGAGTGTCTGAGCTGGAGCTGGGCAGGAAATGGCTTCATTCCTGCACCCTGTGGGTGTGGCGGGTCTAGGATGAGGCAGGTGAGGTGGCTGGAGTGCGCAAACTGGGCTGGATTCTGTCTTCAGTTCATCTGCGGGTAGCTTTGCCCACTAGGGACTTTTTTGCATTAATTTTGGTTTAAATAAATCCTGTATTAGCATATGCTTTGTCTTGATTATAGAATTTCTTGGTGCTCCCTGGAATGTATTCCCCTACCCTAATCCCCAGACCAGACCTTGGTGGCCTCACCCTAGTCTCTGCCCTGGTATTAGATCTCTGGTCTCTGCCTCTTGAGGGCATTTGGGGAAGTTTCCCCAGGTTTTTGTTCATGTTTACTTACAAGAACAAACACTATTATATTTTTCATGCAGGTGTTAAGTCGGGCAAGTCAAAATGTGAATTTTAACAATGTCTTTAATTGTGAGCTTTGCCCCTCCTGCCTCAGATCTCCCTGAGGCTCAGGGTCCCCTCGTGGGCATGCCCTGTGCTTCTTTCCCAGTCTGCTCCTCCTCTTCCCTTTGGTGGCTTCAGGAGGAGCTGGGCAGCCCTGGAGAAAGGTCTCTGGTGGCATCGTGACGGGGGACAAGGACCCGGTGTCCAGGTGCGTCCCTCATTTACACATTCTGATTTTGATCCCAACAGAGGGAGTGAATTTGCGGGTCTGCTGCCCTCCCTGTGGCCAGTTGTGTTAGCATGTGGACACCATGACCAAGAAAAGCCAACTCGGGCAAAGTGGTTAAATATACCTCAGAGGGTGATTCCAGCCCACGGACACAAATGTGTCATCTGCAAATGTACTGGCCCGTCAGAGACACGTGTTGGCAGGCCATGGGCCGGGGTGTATGCGTGAACACATTCTCTGTTTTTTATAGAAGGGAAGACAGACATTCCAAGAATGAATAAAAATGATCATTAAGTCATTGGGAACATACAAAATGCTGGAAAGGAAACTTTGGTTCAGGGAGAGTCCAGAGGTTTTCCTGGGTTTGGGAGATGGAGGCTTCAGGCTTAGAATACAGGAAAGAGGAGGAATCAGCCAGATGAATGCGGAGTCCCAGGGGGTGGAGACAGCTTATGCAAATGGCCTGAGTTTAGGTCCTAGGGGAAGAGGGGGCTTGGAGCTTTGCAGAGCTCAGTAAGTGCAGAGCTAGAAGCAGGTGGAGCCTCTTTGAGAAGCGTGTGCCAAGGCCCATGGGTCAGGAACTTGGTGACGGAGAGGTGAGGACAGGGCCGGATGCAGGTGGGAGTATACAAGTCAGGTGGCCTAGGCCAGTGGGAGGGTACTTAAGGATTTTGGGGATGAGAATGAGATTTGGGGATCATGAGTATGCTGGGGATCTCTGTAAATCCATAGTTTGAATGTGAATAAGACACTAGCCTGTGCAGAATCAGACAAGACTATTTCCACCACTCTGTGAGAAAAACATGTAAACAGTTACCAGTGCTAATTTTTAAAAGGTTACTCAAAATGATATATCTGTTTTTCAAATTTGAGATATTCATGCATTTTAAGGATGACAAGAGAGCAGAAAAGCCCAACCCAGTGGCATGAAGATGTGGGAGAGATCAGCTTAATGCCAGATCATCCCAACATTTATATTCTATAAAACCAACAACCGGACCCTTTCTCCAACACAGAGGACAGTAGTGAAAACTTAGAACGTTTTTTTCCTTCAATGACTTTATAAGCTTTAACATCAGAATTTTTCCTGAAAATAAAATATCAGTTATTAAAGGACCTGCATATTTATGAAAAGAGTCCTATATTTTGCAGAAATTGCCACACAGTATTGTCTTTTTCACTTGGTAGCTGTTGGAAGCTTTTTTGCCTTCTGATTTTAAAGGTGTGATTAACCTTGAAAATATGCACATTAGTTTGGGTTCTACAAAAGGCAGAATTGACAGAAATTATACGAAAAAGGGATCTACTTAGAAGGCTCGCAAGTCTGAGGACAGAGATAGTCCAAGATGGCAGCCTGCACATGCGAGAGCTGGAGGGTCCAATGGATGCTCAAGACTGCAGGACAGCCGGTGAGAGTCTGCTGAGGATCTCGGTTCTCAAATAGCAAAGGTGAAGACCAGAGACTGAAGATCAGTGATGGGCGGACAGGCGCAAGTCGAGGCTGGAGTGAATCTGTGATGAAGATCTGTGACATGTAGCAAGTCAGCATCTGTAGACAATTGGGAAGGCTAGGGCTTTCCCAGAGGAAGAATCTGCATCAATCTTCCTTCCTTTATACAGTTCAAGCTCCTAGGTGGGCCTCCCACACCGGTGGGTGCTCTACCCTCATTCACTGGCCCACGAATCACCCCACGCACCGATCAGCTCTACTCTGGGTGTGGTTCCAATTGCCTCATGTTGACATAATCTCTTCAACGGTCACAATATGGGAATGTGCCACAACTATAAAGGAAGGAATAAAAACCACCGGTGATCCCATCACCTGCATGTCACTGCCTCTGTTCCTCCATTAGTCTCTTTCTTCTCCAGCCATGGTGCGTTTGTGATGGGAGCACGGAGCCTACAGTGTTGTGTCCTGCTCACTTTCACATCCCACAACTGCGGAAGTGTTTTCTGTGCTATGGAAAATCCGAGTAAGCACAGGATGACCATGTCCTCCATGGCCCCCTTGCCCTTTCTCCATGGTTGGACATTTGTATCGTCCACAAGTTCTGCTGTTATGGTTTATGTTCTGATGAATACACCACCGTGTCCTCTGGGCCTGCGTTTGGGAATGTCTCCAGGTGACATTACCTCCATGGACAACGACTGCTTCAGGGACAGAGGGCTTTTGAAAAAAGTCTTCTCTGTCCACCGAATGGCTTTCGGCTGGGTGTCTGCCACTGGTGGCCTTCTGCACTGGTGTCACTGAGATCTCCCTTGTTCTCTGCGCAGCCAGTGTGCTGAAGGGGCTTCTCAGGTCCGGGTGGACACGCTCTGCTGTTCTTTTAGTTCACAAAGAATTTGTTGCTGGGCCCGGCTCGACCTTGGTTCCACCTTTTCAGCAGCGGACTGGAACAAGCCACCAGCCCAGGAGGTAATTTCTGTGACAAGGCCGCCCTGGCCCTGCGCTTCCAGACCTGTGCTCAGGGGTCTGTGTGGGTGGGAGTTGCTCAGTGCCAGAAGCCAAACCGTGTCTGCTCAGTTCCAGGGAGCTAAGGGATGGTTCTTTCACTCTAGGGTGCTCCTGCGGGGTGCCCGGGCGGCACGTAGAGGGTGCACGCGTCTCAGGTGTGCAGACTGGTGCTGTAGCCTCCCGAGTGTGGGGGCTGTGGACCCTGCTGCCCTGTGACCCTGTCCTGCGCCCCACATCCCACACCTTGGCATTGGATCTCAGAGCCAAGCCCCGCAGTGCTGTGCCTGGGACAGGTCCAGACCTATTTCATGGCCCATTCATAGGGAAGATTAGGAGGCCTTTTCCATTTCCTGTGTGAAATGGTTTAATTCCTGAGGGACTCCAGGCACTATGTCCCAGCACAGCCCCCATCCTCTGTTGGCAATTTACCATTCAATTATAGCCACCCAGCCTGTCTGTGTGGGCGTGCCAGGGACAGTTGCCTGTCTGCTTCAGAGGGAAGGGGACCAAGGGGACCTCTGACTTGTTTTGGGAAACTGAGGCATGCTGTGTTCCCCACACATGAGGGACTCAGTCACCCCATGAAGGGTCTTCCTGTGGCAGTACATCTGATGGATGTTCAGTCAAGCGCTAAGAGGTAGCGTGACTCACGCTGTGGGCTGTCAGCCCCAGAGGCCCTTGCTTCTGTCCATGCTGCTCCCAGGTGGGGTGAGGGGACCCCCGATCCCTGCTTCCTGCTTGTCCCAGTGGGCCGTTTGTGTAGGGGGGTTATGGGGGATCCCACAGCCTGACCAGCATGGCCTCTGGGGGGCAGGGAAAAGGTCTATGTAACGTCATTGCCCAGGCCCGCTGGGCACTTGCCCCAGGCTGGGTGGGGCTGCAGGTGCTGGACTGAGCTCAGGTCATGTGGGCCCTGCACGGTGCCCCAGGTCATGGGGTGGGGGCATGGGGGTGCCTGGCTTGGAAATGCTCCTATTGTGGTAAGATCTGGAATGGCCCCCCAGAGTCTCGTGTATTTGCATGTTATGGATTATCTATGGAACGTGTGCTGCTAGGAGATGCGGGCTGGGTCTGGAGGGGCGGATTATATATATGTGTATGGTGGAAGATGGGCGTTTGGATTAGATTACTGGTGTGTGGTGGATTAGGGGCCTAAACCCGGAAGGGGCAGAACACTGAGGCTGGACCCAGAAGGGGCAGATCCCTGGGACAGGACCCTTCCAGTCGTGGCTTCCTGTGGGCAGTGCTGTGAGGAGCAGCCTCCACCCCTACCCCAGCCATGTGCTTTCCTTGTTGCTGGCCACCTATGAGCGGACTGTGACCTTCTGAAACTGAGCTAAAAACAAATCTTTCCACCTTAAATTGTGCACTTTGGGTATCGAGTCACAGTGGTGAAAGCCACTAAGGCAGCCCCATGGGCATTCACCCTTGAGACTTTGCCCCTCGCTCCCTGGTGCAGAGCCCCAGTCAGAGGCCTGATCTAGAAGGACATTCGATCTTAGGCCACGTGAAACGCAGATGACGGCCCGTCGACCCAGGAGAACGTGCGGGGGATTGCCGTGACCTGAGGACACAGGCCGGCCCTTGTCTCTCCATGCCTCAGTTTCCCATTGTTAGAATGGAAGGCGTGTCTAGATAGCCTTAGACGGGAGCCTGTGACTCCATGATTTATGTTGTATTAGTCGCTGTTCTTTTGGGGGTGGGTGGGGACAAAATATTTGATAGCTACTTAGAGGAGGAGCGGTTTCTTTTAGCTCCTGGCTTTTCAGAGGTTTCAGCGCAGGGTGGGCTGGCTCTAAGGCAGTAATGGCGGGCCTGGCCAAAGGCGCGAGGGAGTGAGGCAGCCGGAGCAGAGAAGGGAGGAGCCCGGGGTAAGAACTCCCCCCCCCCCCACCGCGGTCACACCCCAGTAACCCCCAGAACCATGCGCCAGAGCCTGACAGCCTATTCGGCTCTCAACTCAGCAAGGGATTCACTTGCTGAGTGTAGCCCCCCGATCCCCCCAGACGCCGTGATCCAAAGCTGCCACCGAGGACCCGCTGATATTTATGGACCTCTCGCTGCCTGGTGCTTAGGTGGAAAGGACGAATAAGAGCTCGTGACATGAAGCCCCGCGTTTGTTACGTGTCAAATCGAAAAATCTGTCGCAAAAACGATGCTTCCAAAGAGTGGTGGGGCGCCCACCAGAGCGGCATGGGAGACCAGCCTGGATGGGAGCTGGCAGGAGCCGCCCGCCGCGGTGTCCCAGGCCCCTGGCCCCTTCCACTTGGCAGAGAAAGCCACGGCTGGGCGCTGATGGGCTCTGCCGCTCTCTAATCGCCCTCATCAGAGACAGGCGGGACCGGCTTTGCTCTGTCCTCGTTCGTGGTCTCTGCTGAGAAACGAAGGACATTTCCTCATTTTTGTTGCATTTGTTTTTCTGGATTCTTTTCTATTTATGACAAGTGATATTGATTTTTTATTTGTGGTAGTAGAACATCGGATTTATTTTAAAAATCCTATTTCAGGAAAGTGACTGATTTAAGAGACATTTCAGTGAGGTCAGAGTACAGATGGGCTGTGTCTATTTTAAGAATCCCGATGGAAGCGTAGTTCTCTGCAAATGCAAGTAAGATCATGGCACTCTCCTGCCCAGAATCCTCCATCCGCTTCCTCTCCCAGGCAGAAACACATTCCGACTCCTTGCTGAGGTGCAGACATGATCTAAGCCCTGTCTCTGGGCCCTGTGTAGCTGTCACTCCTCCTTTCCTCCCTTGTTTTGTGTTACTCCACTCTGGCCACATGGGCCACTCTCACCACAGGACCTTTGCACTTGCTGTTTCCTCTGCCTGCACTTTCTTCCTCCAGAAACGTGTGTGGCCAGGCTCTGAAGGCATACATCCTCACTTGGCAGCCCTCTCTCGCCACCCCACTTGTTGAATTAGCGCCTCCCCTGCCATGCAGCCCCAGGGTGGGCTCTGTGCCCTCCTGGCCCTCAGTGTTAAGTGTGGCATGGGCTACTTCTCTGTCTACCATCTGTCTTCCCGTCTGGAGGGTAAGTTCTACAAAGGCGGGAGTGCCATCTTCTTCCCCAAGACTGGGCCCCTGTTACCGTCTGGGAGATGTGTCCGGGAGACCAGATGGGGGGACAGGTCCTTTTCCTGTCCCTGGGAACTACATGGGGCTGGGGGTGCCAAGCTCTCTGCCTGGAGCGTCGCGGGCTGCAAGCCACCATCTGGAGGCAGCAGGAGCAAAAGCAGAGAACGAGCTAAGCACTGTGGAGATGAGAGAACGCAGAGGGAGGGAAGGGGAGAGCCGGGCTACAGTTTCTAGTAGGTAGCGCGTGCGCGGGAGGGTTTTCTGGCGTTTCTCCTCACACCTCACGGAACACACTCCTCTTCCGTTTTCTGCCTCGGGAGAAGGAGGGCAGGGGAAAGCACAGGAAGGTGCGTATATCCAGAGAAAGCCAATCAGAACCCTGCAATTCCCTCACTCACAGTGATTGGCCAAGGGGCAGACACACATGACCTGAGCTCAGCCAATCAGAGTGACTCATGTGACCCCTGCGAGCTCTCTAGCTGTCCAGGCTTTCTTCCTGTTTCTGGAATCGCCTGAGCTTTGTCCTGCCTCAGGACCTTTGTACCTGTTGTTTTCCTGGGTCTCGAATTCTCTCTTCATAAGGCTGCTTCTTCTCCACAGACGTTCTCTGAGTCTTCCCCGACCAACCATCTCAAGTGGCCACTTCCAGCCGCGTCCTTTCCAGCTGCTCTACTTGAATTTCCCTCACAGCATGTGTCATAGTCAAAAATCTGTAGTTACTTTGCTATGTATCTCTTGTGTTTGATTGTAGCTTTAGGAAGACAGGACCGTGTCTGTCTCCTGCTGCCTGACACATACCAGATGCTTGTCAAGTATTTGTTGAATAGATGTTAGAAGTTAAGGTAATTTAAGCTGGGAGTAAGATATCAGGGTTGGGCCGGTGGCACAATGATCCTGCTGCCGAGTCGGGAGGGACCCAGATCCAGCGGGAAGGGCAGGTCTGCTCAGGACAGGGAGAGGGCATTCAAGGGCGCAGACTGGAAAACGGCAGAATGTCACGTGAGCTACCTGTCTCCCTAGCCCATGAGTTAGTCTCCCTGAAAACAAAGAACAGCTCCACAGGATGGGTCCACGGTCAGGAGAATATAGAGGGATCTCCCCAACCCTGTCCCTCATGTCACGTGAATAAATGACAGTCACTCTCTGTGGATTTGTGGCCCCAAACCAGCAGGGAGTCCAGCCTTCCCTGTCCTGCTGGGAATGTTCTAGAAACTGTGAATGCAGCCTCCATGCATAAACTCCCAAGTTCTCACTGGAGAACCGGACACCTCCGCTCTCTGAGCTCTCTGCACAGGAGCCACCCGGGCCACTTCCTTCCAGAGAAGCAATTAGTACAGCGAAGTCCCTGCTGCATCTCAAGGCTGGCTTGTTCTCTCCGGTTTGCCACAGTCTCCACCTGTCCCCAGTGCCTCCCGACACAGGAGCCCAGGATCTGTCACCCAAACACATGTGCTGTGCTGTGCTGTGCCTCTTGCCAGCTGCATGACCTGGAGAAGTCCCTTTGTCTGCCTGGGCTGTTCCCTTGCTGTGAATAGAATCAGAAATAAGACCAGGCCTGGGGCTGGGAGCCGTGGAGGAGGACCCAGATCCTGTTCCACAGTGTTAATGATGCAGAAAGCCAGAGCTGCTACCCAGGGCCTGGGTTCCCACAGTCCTGGTCCCCACAGGTCCCTGGAGTCCCTCAGGTGGACATGTTCAGATTCGCTCTGAGCCCCATCCCACTGCTGTGGAAGGGCCAGTAGGCAGGGGTCACCAGATTCCCAAGCAAGTCCCATGTCCCTTCTCCCACAGTCCCCAGAGAGACACTTCCGAATCTACCAGGACAAGGTGTCGCTGGGCTCAGATTCCACAGTGAGCACTTTGAAAGTGATCAGCAACCTAAGCCAGCCACTCTGTGTCACCCAACCTCATCCTCACTGTGCGACCACACCCCCACATACATAGCAGGTGACAATTGGAGCTGCTTCCTCATGTGACAGGGGAGTGTCAACCAGGGAGCAGCTGATCCACATGAATTAACATGAGAGAGCGTGTCAGCCCCGAGGCTTTTAACCTGACAAACAGGTGTCAGGATGGTTGCCATGGAGATGAGTGAGGGGCCACCAGGGTCGCCCCAGGACCCCAGCCGCCTCTGATGAGCAGGTCCCTTGATGCTCTGCGAGGAGGAGGCACAGGCATGGACTGGCATGTTAATGATGCCCGATGTGTCCGTCTGTGAGGGGAGGGGAGTGAGCCTGTGTGTCTGAGGGAGCGTGTGCATGTGTGTATGTGTGAATGTGCATGAGTGTGTACATGCATGAGTGTATGTGCACATGTGCGTGAGACTGTGCGTGTCCTCCTGCAGTCATACTGGGCTCCTGGGAGCATGCAGTCAGTACCTGGCCCAGAGAAGCAGACAGAGTATGGGGTGACACCACCTGCAGCGAGTTGTTGCTGCCATGCCATTAGTTTGGGTTTACTGACTTTGCCCAGCCAGGACTCGTGGTGTCTCCCAACGTCACACCGCATGGCATGGCCAACAGGTCCGGCAGCTCTGTTTCAGGTGGACAGCAGCAGCCTTCCTCCTTTCCCCTCCCCGCCCCCACCTTCTCCCTTCCTGACCTGCCTGTGTCCCAGCAGGCACACCTCTAGTCCCCAGCACACAACCATGGCCACCCTGCCCCAGCAGGCCCCAGTCAGCAGGGACAGCGTCCGAAACTCAGGAGCAAGGGGACGGAGCCTCCAGGGGCGGGTTGGGGGTGAGGCACTCTTTCGTCCTTAGCAGAAGGAGCCACTCTTCTCTCTGAGGCCTGGAAGCCCACCTCCCCCTAACTGGCTGCTGCGGGGGGTGTGAGTGGAGGGGGGGTAGATCCCTCTATATTCTCCTGACCGTGGGCCCATCCTGTGGACCGCCCCTACCCTTGTGGTGGCGAGACAGCCAAATGAGATGAGGACATGTCTCTTGGAGACCTGAAGGGTCGGGGTGACCTCAGGGCTCAGAGGGCACCATTGTCCACTGCCCCTCCCTGGCCTAGGAGTTTGCGGTGATGTGGAGTGGGAAAGGTAGGAGGCCACCCTGCCCTGAGCAGCTCACAGTCCCAGAGAAGGCAGTGATAGCCACTTCCTGGGCTTGTCATGAACCATCAGATGATGTTGGTTCTATAGTGCCACCTGAGTGCTGGCTAGGTATGAGCTGGTCCTACGGCAAAGACCCCTGCCCAGGCCCTGCCCAGGCCCTCTGACCCCAGGGCCGGAGAAACTCAAATTTTCCTTAGCCCAGACACAAACCCACCCCCAGCCCCATAAGCAAGGACAGTGGCAGTTTCAGGATGTTGTCCTGCTGGCCCCAAGTGGGCAGAGCAGGCCTCTTCAGGGCCAGGACAGAGGCCCCACAAAGCCCGCTGCCTCACAATGGCCGTCTCTTCTTAAAGGGTCACTTCTAAAGAATACCAGGTGGCAGGCGCCAGACTTTGGCATCTGACGCTCCCTGGGGACCAAAGCAATCATCTTTTGTGAGCTCTGATGGAGAGCAACTGGCCACTGCCCTTTAATTAGGAGGGGACATGCCAAGCTATGGCCTCCTGCGGGCTCCCTAAACACCCGTGAAATCGGACTTGGTCTCTGAGCTCAGTGCAGACTGAGAGGGGCCACCAAGTCTAAGGAGGGGTCCCCGCCCCCAGTCTGGCTCCCTGGCTCAGAGTGGCCTCCAGCAGAAATCACTGAACAGTAATTGGCAGCTGCTCAATCTGGCAAATAATTTCTGCAGTGCCAAGTCCTCCTCAGACTGGGGTCTGGAGCCTGCAGACCCGGGCACCTGCTCTGTGCTGGGCCAGAGCTGGCTGGGCATATCCACACGTGGCTGCTTGGGCATGGTGGGGTATTGTGGGAGTTGTGGCCGCCTGGGCAGCCGGCCCTGTCCTACTCCTCCTGGCCGTACTAAGAGATGGCTATCGCAAGGAGAACATGCTGCCAAGTGTCTCGTGTGTCTGATGACATGGAATCCCAGGTGGGCATCTGCTATCCACAGTGGCAAAGGAAAAAACTCGATGTGGCCACCTGAGAGAGCCAGAGCTGGGACTCTGCTAGCTGTCCCACGGACCCCTGTCCCTGAGACCTCATGGGGGGTCCACTGCAGAGGACCCGCTGTCACTGTCCCCTGTGTCATCTCCCTCAGCCTCTGCTGGCAGGTGCTCATAGCCCCACTGAGGACAGGTCACTAGGAAGAAAGGGAGGCCTGGGGAGGGCGACAAGCTCCCATCTCTCCTCCTGCCCTGTGTTCCCACGGGCTCTGTGGCTGTATCCCGAGTCCTGACGAATCTCTCTGTGTCTCATGTCACAAGCCCCATCTGACCTCCCAACCACTTGTTCAGCTGGGCCACTGCAGAGTCAGTGCCAGCACAGCCCCCTAGCTCTGCTGCTCTGCCAGAGCCCACACTCCCCCTCCTGTGTCTGATGGGGACATGTGTTTTGTTAGAGGGGAGCCTCATGTGAGACCCACCAGTGTGTCCTCCACAGACCCTGCATCTGTGTTCTTCTGTCCTGCAGGACACGCACCTGGGCATGGGGCTGCAGCTGTGCAGGTGGGCTGGGGAGCCAGCTCACTCAGAGCCAGGGAGGGACTGAGGCTGAGCTGGGGCACACTGTGAACCCCAAGGCGTGTCAGGTGCCTCCAGGATTCCCGCACTTAGGGCAGGGAGAGGAGGGAGACAGGATAGGAAGGCAGCCAGTTGATGAATTTCTCTTAAAGGTTTTCAAGCTCAGTAGTTTCCTTGTAGCACATAGAATATGGGCATGAGCTCAATTAAACATCAAAGTGCTGTGGCCAATTGCACTGTCTCCAAGTCGCTCCCTTTGTGCACTGATTCAGACATCTTGGTTAATCACAGGCTGCCCCGCTTCGTGTCTGCATCCTTTGCACTTGGCAGGCTTTTCTGCCTCTCCTGGAGACAGAGGATTGGACCAGAGAGTGTTCACCTACATTGTCCCACCATGAGTAACATCTGGGCACCTGGAGTGTGCAGATCCTGCTTTTGAAGGGTCTTTTGTAAGGGACGTAGGAACTCAACTTAACTCCAGCTTAGCTGAAGATTTTCGCTGGATCCTGCAAGACAAAGGGTGCATGTGTTTACAGGAGGTCCAGGCTGGGAAGGCTGGGAGAACGGCTGGTGGCAGTCCCTGAGGGCCACGTGTCGGGAGACACCAGCGTTACCCGTGTGGAAACATAGCAGCCCCAGCATGCAGGCATATGGCTTGCTTCTCCACTGTGGGCTAGAAAGGGGCCTCCAGGCCCCGTGACTCCTATTCAGGCCCCTGTGACCGCTGTGATCACTGTGGGTGGGATCCCCGCTCCACTTCTGAAATTTTGTCTGCAGACCTCACCAGAGTCAGGATTTTAGGCTATGCTGGACAATGACTATAACGTGAGTGGTGACAGATGATTCTCCTGATCATAACCTGTATGAGTTGGAAGATGATCATATGAATTTAGGAAAAGTATTCCTTATATCCCACCCTATGACTATCATCCCCATTCTACAGAAGAGGGAACTGAGGCTTGGGCAGATTTTGAAATGTGCTCGAAGTGATGCTACTGGTAAGTGGCAGGGGCGGCACTACCCTAATTTGTCACCATGACAACACTCGCAAGGTCCTTCTGTTTAGAGTCTGTGACTCATTGGCCCCATCTCCCAATTGTGGCCACACTTCACCAGTCCTTGAGGTTGGAAGGGAAGGCCAACCCAGCACTCACCAATACCTGTCTGACAGGGAGGAGGCCCTGGCTTTCTGCGGGCTATTTGTTGTTAGGACAGAACACAGATGTTTGAGAGTCTGAGCAGCAATTTCCTTGCTCGTTGTGAAAGGCAGCCATTTTATCATTAAAGATGCCCCAGGGGTCTGGTTTGACTGTGGGTTGATTTAAAAGTGCCTGCCCTGACCTCCAAGGCCATCTGCTGATTGGGCTGCCAGCCTCCAAGCCTGGCCCTGTGCCAGGTGCTGGGGTAACTGGGCTCCCTCGTTTGGTTCCCACCACTGTTCTGCCGTGACCACTAGGTGACAGGCAGAAAGGAGGGTTCATCAGTGAGTGACTGGCCAAGGAGGGACCCAGGGAACAGGTGCTGTACCCACACACGGAACCCCATACCACCGGGCCCGGAGAGGTCCAGCTGCAACCTCAGGACCTCCCAGTGGGGCAGAAACGGGGAGTGCTTTCCCACGGATCCTCCTGCGCTCCTGGGAAGGGTGGGGTTGGCTGTCTCAGTTTTCACACTACCTGAGGTCTCTGCAGGGATGTCCCTTTCCTGACCCCTGGCAGAATCAGCACCTCCTTCTCCTTCCGAACTCAGATGTCTGCTCCTTGTACTCGAGTCCCCATCCCAGTCCCCTATTCTGTCACTCTTATTACTTCAACCTGGATCATTTCCTCCCGGTACATCTCACACACTTTGACCACCCATCTTGAATGTGATTCTTTGGTCCTAGTTCATGGAGCGTCAGGTCCTTGGGTGTGGGAGGGAGGACTTGGCACGTGCTCCACAAGTAGCACAAGGTACAGGACATTGGGAGAGGCCTCCAAAGAGCCCCGTCCCACCTGCTTAGCAGCAGAATAGGGGTTCAGTGTGGCCTGGAGCTGTGCCTAAGCAGGTGGCACTGTCACATACCATGGACACTTGTGATGGGAGTACACATGATTCAGGTCACATGGAGCCCACTGACCTTCCAGTGAGCACAAAGCCGTCCACACCCAAGACTCTGCTCAGTCTCCACTGGACAGCTCCATGCAGATACCCCTTCAGCACGCATGGCCTGAGCCCTCAGACAGACCATGGGATAGGAGGGGCAGGAAGGAGGGGACCTCTCACACACCTGTGCCTGGGGACTGAATGTGAGTGGGCCAGGGGCTGCTCCCCTCTGGCCAGGATGGAGCTTCAACTCGCAGCTTACCCCCAGCTTGCAGCACTTTGTCCTCCCCCCTGTAGTCTGGGGAGTGACAGGCTGCGGGCTGCAGTGGGGTGAAATTCAGAGGGTGCTTCTCTGTCACATCCAGTGCATGACCAGGTGGCCTGGGTAGGAGCTGAGAGTCAGAGCACTGAGGACCTCATGAGGTCGCAGTGGGAGGAGTCACCACGAGAGGGGAGGATGTGCAGACCGTGCTTCAGAACCTGGCTGGGAGCCTCATTTCAAAATCCAGTGGACCCTCTCACCACCTGTGGCTTTGACTGCAGAGGATCCTGAAAATGTACAGGTGGTGACACCAAGTCCCTGGCAGACACTGGGGACAGCGGGCGAGGTTTGTTCTTTCCTGGCTGGGGCCTCGGCTGCAGGACCAGGCCTGAGGGTCTGTCATCCCACTGGGCTCCTCTGAGAGTCATCAGCCCTGCTGTGTCCACTGTCCTCAGGAAGGAGGATCCTGTCCTGGTGTCCCCAGGGTGGTTGGGGTCATCTAATTTGATGAACAGTGACACACAGGTCATGTATGCAGTTGTTTCATGCTTGAAAATTGCTCTAGAAATCTGACCTCAGGGTTCTGGTTCATGACTCAATTTCATGTCTGTCATAAGATCAGCTATCGCAACAGCAGCTTCTTTGACTTGCACTGCGGTTTTAACCTTTTTTTTTTTTTCTGTGACCCACAGTGAGAAATGCATTTTGCATTGCAAGCCAGTATGCACCTATAATTTAATATTCCATCCCACCCACCCCACCTCATTCTGCCCCCATCCCACCCAATCTGATTCCATGTATCCCACTCATCCTTCATTTCATCCCACCCCATCCGTCCCATCGGGTCCCATCCCATCTCATTCTATCTTATCCAATTCTACTTTTCCATTTCTTGCTAGTCCACTGACTTCAACCTGAAAATGCATTCAAAATGCCCTGAATAGATGTAAAGACTCACACGATTTACCAGCACTGTGTCACCACAAGGTGCCGTCCTGGCTTTCACTACAGCGAGAGGCTTGTCTTGTTTGATGGGGCTGAGAGCCTCTGAGTCCAGTCCTTCTTCTCCTTATGCTCAGATGGGCCCCGTGCCTGGTGGAGAGCCAGTGCTCCAGAAAAGCTTGTTGTCCTTCCCTTTTTCACATTTTTGTAACAGTCTGATTTTAAATTAGGATGTTCAGTAACTAGCATCCTTTTCTTTGCAGGAATGATGACAGCCTAGTGGGATTCTTAGGCAGGCATGCTAGAGCTCAGAACTAACCAGCTTGCTACCCCCCAGAAACCCTCACCTGGCAGTAAGGCTGCTGGAGCCCCCATACCCCACACTAAGCTTTGGATTTGTTTGGAAGCTTGTTCGAGTGCAGGTGAATGAAGGTGTTTCTGTGTGTCCCAGATGTAGAGAAGGAGGTGAGCCGCTGACCTCTTTTGGGCAGAGCCCGGGACACTAGCCGTTCCTTGTAGCTCAGACAGGTAGTTCCACACAATGAAGAATACCTTGCACAAAATGAGATGCTCAAAGTATTGAAGTTACCTCTGGAGTAGGAAAGGTCCTAGGAGAATTTGTTTCATCTCCTCCCACCCACCTTGTGCTCTTTCTTTGCATGTATCAGGTTATGTGGGGACGCTGACCCTGAGACAGCTGGTGGCACATTTGGAGAGCTTCCAGGCCCTGGCATGCCAGACTGATTAGGCTCTAGGAGGGGCAACTCATGATGCATGTCTCCTCAGGTCCTTGGTTGGTGCAGTCACTCTGGGCTCTGAGTAGCTTGGAGAGAGAAGCCAGCTCCTTTAGGGTAGTCAGCCGCTGTCACACTGGCATGCCATTTGTAAATGCTTCCCAACTCTGGGGCACCTCCCTTTCAGCACACAAAGAGCCACACCTTTACCCTCCAGAGCCACCCTGATGAGGGATATTGGCCACCTCTGGGGAGGCCAGTATCACCACTTTGGTAACCTGGGTGACTGTCCCAGTTCCTGCTGGCTCCTCCTTTCTGCTCTGGTCCTCAGTACAATTTGCTTACTACACTAGTACCAGGAGTAGGGGGAGGTATTAAGAAAGTTACTCACATCCTGTGATCCCCTGATCAAATCCTTCATTGTCTCCTCATCCGATCTAGATACAGTTTGTCACAGTCCCCATCTGGACCACCACACTCCAGCCACACTCCTGCCCAGTCACCTTGGCACAGAACAAGGTGAGCGCATCATCCAACTTGCCACAGACTTTCTGGCTTTAATACTAAAACTCCATTGAACTTGCTCGGCCCAGGCAAACTGACGTGACCGATCATTAGATATATTGTGTCAATAAACTAGATTTGAAGGGACAGTGAGAAATCAAAGGGAGACAAGCCCTTTGTGGGCTTCCTTAGTGCAATCTCATCTGACCATCTCTAGCTGTAAGTCAAGTATTTAGTTGGTACCAACTCTTCTTTGTTCTTTTGGCTCTCATGATTTGCCTTTAATAAATCAGGTATTTATATTCCTACATTGTATTTCTCCTATTGTCTTTGAGTTTATTCCTTCCAATTAATATTTATTTTATTATTATTATAGATGCTATCATGTAACAATCTTAATTTATTGCAGTTAATCTTAAATTAGTATGTACTCATTTTTGAGCCAAATTAAGAGTATTATAATATAGCAGTATAATCCGGTTTATAACTCTGTCTGTTCTGTTGTTATCATATTTCTTCTACATGTGTAATAACACAGTGCATTGTAATTATGGTTACTATAAGCCAGTACTTTTTATTTTAAGTTGTCCTTTCTGTTTGTTCTTATATCTCTCCCCCTGCTGCCCTTTGCCCTTCCAGCCAGAAGTGCTTTCTACTGGGATCATCATTTTTGTGTCAGTCTAAAGAACTCCATCTACATCTCCTTATAGGGTGTAGTTCTGGGGGTGCAAGTTTCCTCCATCTTTCTTCTCTTGAAATGCTTCTTTATTTCACCTTTGGTTTTGAAGACTATTTTTGCTGGGTATAGAAATATGAGTCAGCAGTTGGCCATTACTGTTATTAACCTTTAGCACCTTTATTTGCCTTACAGTTTCTGCAGTATTTGAGAGACATCAGTGTCACTCAAATGTCCTTCTGAATAAGACGTGTTTCCTTTAGCTGTTTTAAGATTTTCTCTTTGGGAGTTTGATTGTAATGCACCTAAGTGTAATTTTCTTTATTTTGGTTCTATTCAGCATTCTTAGAACTCCTTGAATTTTTAACTTAATGAACTCAATCAACTCTGAGGACATTTTAATAATTTTGACTACTGATATAATTCTTTATTGTCTTTTTTCTTTCCTCCTGCATCTCCAATTATATGTATGTTAGACTCAGTAGTACTACTCCACATGTCTCCAAGACTCTCTTTTTAAAAATTATCCAATTTTTCTTTCTCTTCTTTGGTTTAGACAATTATTAATGACTTCACTTTAAGGTCACTGACTCCTGTATGCAGTCTGTTGCTATGCTCATTGAAGAAATTATACTTTCAGATTTTGTATTTCTTAGTTAAATGGAGTGTTTTCCTGGCTTTATTTTAAGACTTTTCAATTTCTTGGTTCAAATTCTCCATGTTTATTTTATCCATATATTCTTCTAAATTAAAAAATGAACTTTCTGTCTATCTTTAAACACTTTTGGTATTTTTTCATATCCATTATAACTGCAGTTAAAAGCATAGCATTTGTTGTAGAATACCAAGGTTCAAACCCCTACTCTGTCATAGCCCTGATTTAGGGAAAATGAATTCTCTGATTCTCAGTGACCTCACTTGTGATATACAGTTAGTAATAATACCCACTCTATAGGTTTCCTTAAAAGACTAAGTGAGTCATTGGAAATAATTAATAATCAAAACAATGTAACTGTGTCTGGTGGTACATGCCCATAATCCTTGCTGCTTGGAAGGCTGAGGCAAAGGGTTGCAAATTTGAGACTAGCTTGGGCAATTTAGTGAAACCATGTCTGTCAATAATAAATAATGACTGGGGCCATAGCTCAGTGGTTAAAGCGCTTGCCTAGCAAGCTCAGAGTCCTGGGTTCAATTCCCTGGCACTGTATTAGCTGGGTGTGGTGGTATATGTCTGTAATCCTAGCACTCAGGAGTCTAAGGCAGGAGAATTGCTATGTTTTTGAGGCTGAGCCTGTGCTCCATAGTGAATTCAGAGCCAGCCTGGACTACAGAGCAAGACCCTGTCTTGATAAATAAATGAATAAATAAATAAATAAATAATAGGCTGAAAATGTAGCTCAGTGGTAGAGCATCCATGGCTTTGACCCCCAGCACTGCAAACAAAACAAAACATGATGTACCCTGTATGTTGCTGTTTTTAAGGGCTAGCTGCTGCTGTTACTCATATTCGTTGATATTGCTTAGATATTTACATGCACTTCTAGAATATCTGAACCCAGTAAAAAGTGTATGTACTTTCTTCTTCATTTCAGGTATTTCCAAAGGACTTTATTGTGACCTTGACTTCCATTTCTTGGGTCTCTGGTGACATCAACCATTTTTTTTTAACCCCACCAGAATTAGTCTGGTGTTTTCCCTAGCACTGGTCCAGGTCTTGGTCTATTTCCGCAGTGCCTGATGGAGCCAATGTACCCACTGGTCTCTCTGGGGTAAAGGCGGGTGTGCTGTACAGTGTGGATTTGCTGCCTCCAGTTGAGTCACTTTGCTGCAAGGTCTCTTACCCCGCTCTCCTGGACTCCCAATTTTTGGAGGAGTTTCTAGTATTTCTTCAGTAACTACTTTGGGCCATGGAATGCTCAAACCTGGAAATATGGCTGTGAGCAAACAGAGCTTCTACTTCAGGAAACACCTCTGCCCTCCCTGACCTGGCCATGGAATTATCCCTCCTGGGATCCTGACAGCCCCTGTGACCTCCATGGCGGGACTTCTTACAGCCTGATATTTTTGTGCCCTTCTCCCAATAGATAGGTGTTTTTTGAGTCAAGGGCTGGGTTGCCTTTTTCTAGTAAAATCATTAATGCCAAGACTAGGGGGCTCACCAGGTGCTGGATGCATGAACCAAACCATTGGCAAAGGTGTATGAGTATGAGAGAGCCGTGCCTGAGCCCTCCGGGGAGACAGGACAAGCGCACACTTTTTCATCCACCAGGCTGAGCTGGTTCTCTCTTGGCACTCACTGTGTTCCTGGTATGTGCAGGGACCTCTCTACTCACCTGAGTCAATGACAATGCTGAAGATTTTTTTTGATTGTAAAAAATTTGCTCATTGCACGTCTTTTGGAAAACAACACATCGCTCCCCTCCTAACAGGAATGACCTGACTCTTCATTAGTGGAGGAAATGAATTTGTTCAATAAGCACATGAATACCTACTTCACAGCGGCTCTGTGGTAGGCTTTGTGGTCTGAGGCTTCATCCTCTCAAAGTTCATGCATTTAATCCTAATCTTCATGTGATGATGTTAGGAGGTGGGGTCCTTGGGAGGTACTTTGGTTTGGTTCTGGAATCTTCCCTGCAAAGCCCCATCTGTTTGGGTGTTGAGGAATATGTCTATGGAACTAAATGTTGTTGAGAGGTGGGACCTGGTTAGAAGGGGCAGAACACGGGCTTGACCCAGAAGGGGTGGAACACTAAGATGTGGCCTGGAAGCACATGGGGTGTCTCTGTCCTTCCTCTCTCACTTGGCTTCCTGTCTGCCATGCTGTGAACAGCTTTCCTACAGCTGGGCCTCTTCTATGTGCTTCCACTATTACCAGCTGCCCATGAATGGACTGAGACCTTCTGAAACTGTGAGCTAAAATAAATCTTTCCTTCCTTAAGTCGTGGATGTCAGATATTCTGTCCCAGCAGCTAATAAGTAACTAAGATAGGAGGTGATTATGTTGTGAAGGCAGAGTCCCTCTGAGGGGCATTAGGACCCTTAGAAGAGAAGCCACAGTGAGCTTCCCTGCCTTTCCCACCATGTCAGGATCCAGAGAGAAGGTGGCATCTGTGGACCAAGAAGCAGACCTTACCAGAAACCCTAATCCACCACTGACTCTTTGTTCTTGGATTCCCAGCCTTCAGAATTGTATTAAATACATTTCTATTGTTTATGGTATTTTTTGTTACAGGAGCCTGACTGGTCTGAGACACTAGAGTCTCAGCAAATGGCAGCAAGGAAGACAGACAACCTCATGTTTCAAAGAGTCTCAGTCAAAGGATGGGGGGGTGGGGATATGTAGACTAGCAAAGCTCTAATGGGGAAACATGCAGTGAGGGAAACAGATCAGGTGACAGGACAAAGAAAGACTGTCTTACACTGGGATTTGGGGACATGGAGGAGGGGACATCGGGCTGAGTCCTGAGGGATGAGATTTGACTCCTGTGGAGGGATTAGAGTGAACACTATGCTAGGTTATTGGGAACAGCAAGTGGGAAGGTTCAGAGGGTAGCACTGGCCTAGAGACGTAAGGGACCAGAAGAAAGACCAGTGTTCCTGGGGTGGAGGGGGGAGGAAGAATGGCAGAAGGTGGGGACACAGGACACGTCACAGTGTCCAGGGCATGGAAAGAGAAGCATGGTGTTTGGCTCCTATGGCCACAGGGTGTTTTTGAATTCTCAATTCCTTCTCTTCTTTTCAACCTGCTCTTGTAATGGGTCATAGAGGAGCGTTCCACGAATGCCCCACTTGCCGTCACCACCAAAGCCATTGTGTGCAGCCAGTGACAGTCTGGGAAGCTCTTCTTGGTTTAACAGAAGCTAAGACCAGGCACATCAATATTTAAACTCCAGGCCCAGAACAGGTGGAAGATTCAGTGAGAGCTTCCACATAAGATCAAATGCTGCACGTTACACAGAAGCAAGTGATCTTTCTCTGGGGTAAGAAACCAAGCCACCAGACTGAAATTTTAATATTTAAAAACAGGTAAATAAAAATTGGTCTCTCCATAGAAAGTGAGTATCTTCAGAGAAGTGAGGGTTTACCTGCTTTCGTCTTTGGCAGCAATTTCCACAGTGCCTCTTGCTTACACGACACATTGTGGTATACAAAAAACATTTTTCCTCTTTTCAAAATATTTGCACATTACACATCTTAGCAATTCTTCTCTTGACCTACCACCAGCAGCCCCAAGCACCAGGTCCTGCTGACTCTTTCTCCTCTGCACTCCCCTTATGCCTCCGGTTCCCCAGGTGTTCCACACCTGGTGTGAACCTGGGTCTGCCTCCCTCCCTCCCTCCCTTGGAGACGTGTAGGGGTGGGGCAGGCCTTCCCAATTCTGTTTTGCCAACCCCTCCTACTCTCTGGTCTTTCTGTGTGGCAGGATTGGTGCCACTGGCCTCCAATCCAGCTACCAGCTGCAGTCCAGGCCCACATGGCCAGTCGGAATGCTCTGCTCCCCTTTGTCCTTGGCAAAAGTAATTTGCTGATAGCCACATGATCTAAACCAGGCGATAAAACACAGTAAGAAAGAGAACTAGGAATTGTTATTGTTAGGATGGAAAACTGGGCCTATGCAGAGGGGGCCGTGGCCAGGCGTATGTACAGAATGTGGGGGGCGGGGAATGGTGACTAGACATGGACTCTGCAGACATGCTGTGAGCTGCCGCATTCGGGCACACTGGAAGCTGCCTTACTGTGGTGAAGCTGTCACGTGAATCACATGTATTTTTTGGCTTGGTTGTCAGCTATCTGCTGGGGCTAAGTGACTCTTTTACCACAAAGAGAAATTCTATAGTTAAGATGGATAGAGAAAATCTGTATCTCAACAGTTAAAATCCTAACTAATGAAACTATATCTGAGTTGTCTGTGGTAAGAAGCAAAGTAACGGCATTTTAAGGAGATGGTTCAGGGAGCAAAGCTCCAGATGGTTTGTGGAGGAAGGGCAAGCGAGTCCTGCAGGCAGCAGTGGGTGCCGGAGGGGGTCGGGGAAGGGCAGGCTCACAGAGGGGCGACCCTGCGCAGAGCAGCCTTCCCCAGAAAGGGAGTGGGAGCTGGGTCTGGGATTCACCGAGCGGGACCGGGCTTGGGGCAGTGTGGCGTGGCTCCTCTGGGGACCACAAGGGACTATCCGGCAGTGAGACATCTGTCGTCAGCAGCTGGCCATGCCAGGAGAAAGACCAGCCTCAGAGCTGATGCTCTTTATGTGAAGTGTATTTGGAATCTTTGTGGATCAAGGTTTCCCAAACTCCAGGAATCTGCGTCTTATCTCCTCCAGCATTTCCCACGTGCAGTCTGTTTGTGTATTAATTTACCAATCCTAATTCTTCGGAAGGACTCCGTTTTCTTGACTAATGGTTGCATCTGCAGCAGAAGCATTTGTGGACCTGTGAGATTTATTTTCCAGTTGCACTATTCCCCTGAAATTCAGGAAAATAAGCATGGGCTTTTGAAGAGATGCTGCCTGGGTCACCCTGAATCCTCTAGTCTGTTGTTGGGGTCTCTGGGGTTGGGCTTTGATGCTGGGGCGCAGAGGCCACCAGACATGCTGGGAGGAGCAAGGGGCCTGCTGGATGAAGGCGCTGCTGTCACAGGGCACCAAGCAGCAGTGGGACAGGGGAGCTGGGGTGGGGCACAGCCCAGTGCGGAGTGATCAGAGCGGGTGTCAGCAGAGGTGTGGCAGTTGCAGCTGCAGCGGGGAAGACTGATCCTTTGGGTCAGTGTCAAGTGGGTAAGCGAGGAGCCCAAGGCTGGTGAGAGGACTGTGCCGAGGACACATGGGGTGCCCAGTCGTGGCAGCAAGTAGACAATCGGCCCAACACCCCCAGCCCTGCCCCCTCTGTGGGCCATTCTTTACTGTGTTACGTGAGGGAAAGGAAGCGCTAGCACCCCAGAGATCTGTCCCTTTCTGACCCCTGTACTTCTTCAGAGACCCTCACAAAACAAAAGATGGATTGTCACCTTTTTGGCCAAAGCCGTGCTATGCAGCAGGGTTCTAAACAGTGTCATGGTGTCCTCATAAGGTAGAGGCTGGGGGCTGCAGGCTGAAGGTATAGCTCAGCGGCTAAAGCACTTGCCCAGCAAGCTCGAGGCCTTGGGTTCGATTCCCCAGCACTGCAGAAGCTTGATGTGGTGATGCACACCTGTAATCCCAGCAATCGGGAGGTTGAGGCAGGAGGATTGCCATGAATTCTAGGCCTACATAGTCAGTTCAGGACCAGCTTGGACTACAGAGTGAAGCTCTGTCTAAAAACAAAACAAGTCAAAAAATCCAGAGGCTGAGGGACCTCAGAGCCCTGGGTAGCTGATGGGTGGTGATGGGAGTCAGCAGGCAGACGCTAGAGCAACACAGTCACAGCTAAGGGACACCAACAGCCGCCAGAAGTTGGAAGACGCAAGGAATGAATTGTTGTGTAGTCTCTCTGAGGCCTGAAAGGAATCGCACCCAGAATTAAAATTCAGAGAGAACTGTATCGATTTCTTGATGTCAAATCTCATTTTAAAATGTGCAACAATGAGAACCTGCTTATAAGAAGCAGCCTTGCCATCTGATTTAAAGGAGAAGCAAAGCAGCTCTGTCTGTGTCTCTGTCCCCAGAGCTGCTGTCTCCCGCAGCCTCTGATCTGCCTGGCTGCCACATCTGCCATCAGCCCTGTTCCCAGGAGAGCCCTGGCCAGCAGCATGCTGCAAAAGCCCCCCTGGGAGCGAGCCTGCCGGCCTGTCCTATCCCTGTGCGTTCCTCATCACCTGCACGGGAGGGGCTTGTTACCTGGAGGGCTGCATGAGGGAGGAGGGAGTAATGATGCAGGATATGTGAGCGATTTGCTTTTTCTTTCTTTCTTTTTTTTTTTTTTAAAGCAGAGCAGCCAGAGGAAACTTTGCAAAAAATATCTAACGACAAAACAAAGTCTCTGCTGTTTGTAAAGTCTTAAAATTAAAGAGATGATTAAGCAAAAGCACACTTGAATGTAACCTTGAAAGAATTGGGCATTTTAATATTTTAAAAGGTGACCAAAAAAAAAAAGAAGTCATAAGATAGTGTGTGAAGGTTAAGGAAACTGTTACTGAACTGAGAATTACGTGCGCGGAGCTGTTTGCGGCTCGGCCCTGGATGTGCCATCAGCCAGCGAAGGCAGATTGCACAGCTCGCGCAGGACGGGTGGCAGCGGCTTGGTGACGGCCTGTCTGCCGAGTCCTGCCCACTTGCAAGCAGATCCCCTCAGTGTATGGAGAGGGTCGCTTGTGTATGGAGCTCTGCTGTCCCCTCCTGATGCCTGGGTCTAGCGCAGTGTGAATGGAGAGCCCGGGAACAAGCAGCCACCGGACCAGCTTTCCCACCAAAGTCGTATTTTCTCTCCTAAGGGGGGAAAAACCTATCCATATGGATTCCATTGGGAGTTACATTGGGAAATCAATAGAAAATAGGAATATAGTTAAAATGTTAAACAGTAAAACCTCCCCGAGGCTCTCTCCTGTCTGGGTCATAGGACCAGCACGCTGGGTGGTTCTCCGTGGCCACTGTCCCCCTCAACCCGGGTCCCCAAGAGTGGGTCTCAAAGGAAGGTAAGAGACGCTGCAGTTGGAGGGGCTGTCCCTTCCCTTCTCCTCTGTCTCCCCCTGGGTCCTTCACATGTGTGTCACATGTGCACACATGGGACAGGCACATAGGAAGTGTGGTCGTGGCTCTCCGTGCTTTGTCATCGCATGTCAGGTGTGAGGAGCATCCTTGTGAAAGGTGAGGCTGCGGGGTGGTGAGATCCGCGGTGTCAGGAGCTGGAGCTCGGGGAGGGCGGGAGGACACATACCAGGGGCTTTCAGCGCTGTGCCTAGCTTGGTAAGGTGTGTGATGGTGGCAGCAAGTCACAACCCACAGCAGAAGGGTGATGCCTGGCGTGAACCATAGACCTTGAGGGGCAGTAAGGGAGCCGCCCACTCGTCAGTGGGACCCAGGGGACAGGGCAGCGGGGCGAGGGCTGTGGGAACGCCATCCTTTCTGCTTGTTTTGTCATCAAACCTAAAGCTGGCTAAAAGAGAAGATTTGATTGAAAAGAAGAGAGAGGTAACTTTCACCTCGAGTCGGTGGCCAGTCCTTCCGTCACTACGGCAGCCTGTTCTCTGTGCACGTGGGCCTCTGTGGCTTGTCCCAAGGGTCCCAAGCTGCCTGGGCTGGGTTTTGCATGCTTCTCTGTAGGGTGAAGGGACCCAGGATTGTGACCAGCCCCACAGGACAGACGAAGTGGTTGGTGCTGAGACGCCAGGGTCGACAGATGGGCTTAAAGTGGTGACAGGTGGGGACTGAGCTCCAAGAGAGGCTGGGCCCTGCACAGAGGCAGCCTGGGTGGGGTCCCTGGGCACCGCAGAAGGGAGGCACAGGAGCAAATGGCCAGCTGCTGTCCCCCCGGAGCGGGGGACCCACTTCTTCCACCACAGCTTCCTGTAAAGCTAAAACTGACCCTGGGCTTTCAAGTCTAATGTAAAAGCACAAAGTTCCCTGGAAAACTCAGGAGTAGAAGCTGCCCGCAGACAGCTGCTGTCTGTCCGGCAGCCATCTTACCCGGTTTCTCATGTCAGGGAGGCCATGTGATAATATTTATTCATACACGTCTATGGCATCGGGGAGGGAGCGCAGAGCCCAGCCTGTGCCAGGCAAGTCCTCTACCCTTGCTGAGACCCCCAGCTCCTATTTATTAATTTCTAACAACATTATGTGTGAAAATCCAACCCGTTCCCTAGAGAGTCCACTCCATATTAAAAAAGAGGGCCCTTCTATGGCATCCTTGCCAACCGTGAGCTATCGCCCACCCTTAAACGTGGTTCAGTATTTGTGTTAAGAGCTGAGAGCAAAAGTAGACACTGCTACCTTCCCTGAAGCCAGCCAACCGCCCGGCACCCGGCCCAAGCCCAGCGCACTCTAAAAACAGGAGAAAGGAGTCAGGGTCATTTCTCTCTGTTGACGCTGCCTAGGTGCTGCTCAGAGGCTTCATTGGTGATGTGATGTGTGGACTCGCGTGCTGGCGGACTGTGGCTTGGGTGACTAGGCCGCCTGGAGGTGTCGTTAGGGACACAGCTCTGTCCAGCTCTCTCTTCTCTGTCCGCAGTCTGGCCTTTGCCTGCTCCCTACTTGACCCCTTTATTCATGTCCAGCAGGAGAAACAGGATCACTTCCGGCTCCTTCCCAGAACGGCACGCGGGCATTGCCTGTGTATGCCCAGCAGGCACCTTCCTCAGTGCCCATGCCCCTGGGTGAGTCACTGCCACACTTGGCTGAGTCCCGGGTCAGGGAGACTGAAAGACCTGAGGGCATCACCGTACCTGGGAGGAAGGTGGGTGGAGATCCGCTTCCCTGAGGCCTGTGGGACAGGCCCAGGCCTCTCGGGAATGAAGGTGCAGAGGGGATTTGAACGGCTGCCGGGGTGCCCAGCACCTGCTGCCGCAGACGCCTGGATTGTGCCCCCATGCCCTGTGTGCACCATGAATGTTGCTGCTGGGTTGGACTGCTGGGGTTAAATGGATTCCTCCTCCTGTGGAGCAGAGATCCCAGGGAGCGAAACCCCAGCACCCGCAAATCAGAGTGGGCCACAGCATGTGGGGAGCACTGCTTCAGGAGCACCCTGGGCTGTGGGCTCTTGGTATTGGTTCCACGAGGCTCTAGGTCTCGTGTGCCATACGAAGTGCTCCATCTGTGACGTAGCAGGTGCTCCGGCTGACACAGCAGGATCTCAAAAAATGTGAGTTGCAAATGATTTGGGTGTTGGACTACATGACGTCCAGTGCTCGGGTTGGAGTGGGTTGACCCATGCGAGCACAGGACCTCCTTTCCTTTATACTTCTGAGGGCTGGGCATTTAGCCTCCAAGGTTTATATTCACAGAGAGTCCAGCGGTCGTGACATCCTGCCTGAAAGGCTGCCGCGGAGCCCACATCCTCCTGCTCTGCTCCGCCTGGAAGTGCTTGTTAGCAGCCAGGCTGGGTGGGGGAGAGACTTCCTATTTTGATTTTTAAAAGGGAAACACAAAGGGATGAATTTAAAAGAAACATTCTGGACTTTTGGAGACTTAGAAGCATTTTGCTAAATCAAACCATCTTCTATTCAGAGGCCTGTAGGGAATCCTCCATATTCTGTTCCATTTCTCTGTAAAACTAAAACTGCTCCAAAAAAAAAAAAAAAATGTCTGTTACAGGAGGGACCTGCAGGATATGCTGGTGAGCGGTGCGGGAGGACTCACCACCACGGCAGAGGGAGGGCGGTGCTCACAGAGCAGGGTGTGTCGGGGTCTGGCTTTTGTGGGGCTCTGGGGTCTTCAGGATGTCAAGGATGTGTATTCCCGTGTCTGTCACGTTACCCAGGTTACCTGTCGAGTGAGTTTGGTTAGAAAGCAAATCACCAGCCTGCGTTGAAAGATTATAGGCGTGGTGCCCACTTACAGTTGATTTCCTTGAGGAGGAGAAGCCCAGGCTCCCCTTGCAGGTGGAAGGCACAGGCCTAATTTATAGGCTTATTATATCTTAGGACCTCAGGTTTTTTTTGGGGGGGGGTGAGTTTTCTAGAAGGGGAGGTGGTGTTGTAACCTTGGGTAACTTTGATTGTATCCTGAAGCTGTTTTTCTTAAAAATGCAATTTAAAAATTATAACTTTCTTTTCCTCATTTCCACCTATCTTTATTTATCCTATCCTCCCTCAATATCAGAAGATTATTGGCCAGTTCGCTAAGCTTGATCCTGCCTCGGGGCCTTTGCACTTACAGCCCCCCCCCCACCCCCAGATCCTGGCAAGCAGCTTGAGTTGCCTTCTGTGTGAGACCCCTGGGCCTGCCTTTGGCACGTCTGGGACCATCCTTTTCAGCTCACAATCACTGCTCGTTCCCCATCCTTCACAAGTGGCTTCAGATGTCCCCTACCAAGCCACCTGCCTTGTCCTACCCAAGGCGGAATTCACCACTCTGTCCTGTCTAATGTAAATATATGCACGTTCTACCACCCAGCAAAGCTTATTTTTAGGAACATATCTCATAGAAACCAAAGTTCCAAAATACATTATATATTCTTTGAGTAATAAATATTCAAAGATATTTGTTCTGGAGCTGATGAGAGTTGATTATAGTTGGTCATAGAATCTGAAAACATTCTGAGACACGCACGGCTATTTTGCAATTTTGACATCATGCAGTGTATTTGTGCCACAGCACCGTGGGGTGACAGAGCCTCGCGAGGCCAGCTCAGGCTGCTCCTAACTCACTGTGCAGCCCTGGCTGGCCTCAAACACACAACAATCCTCCTGCCTCAGCCTCCTGAGTGCTGGGATTATAGTGTGCATCACCACACCCAGATTACCTGCTGTGGGAAATTGAATTTAGGGCCTGGTGCTTGCTAGACAAGCGCTGTCATGGCTGAGCTACAGCCTCAGACCCGGGGCTGGGCACTTTTGTCTTGGCCTATGATGTTGTGCCTCTGGAGTTTTAAGGCAACAGCTCAGGTTCTGAGGGTCCCCGTGGGCCAGGCTTAGTCAACCACCCCATGACGCCAGCCCAGGAGAGAAGCAGAGACAAAGGACAGGGAAGGCATTTGGCCAGCATGGCCAGGCCGGCAGACACAGGTGGAGAGGCTCAGCTCGGTCTTCAGCAGGCTGGTAGAAGCTTTGGGATGTCATAGAAAAGGAGAAAAAGGACGAGGCTTAAGAGTTTGCATAGCTGGAGGGTTTGCTTAGGGGGCAAAGTAGGTAACTCTGATCAAGTGGGACCTGGTTCATCTGTACCCCGAGACTGGCTCTGGGGAGTCGTTTCACTGGCTACCTAGAGGCCATTCTTTACGTTCCTTTGCTTACCACTGACCAATCAAAGGAAGCCATTTATTATGACTAGTAGGAAAAGGATTTTATTCAAAGCTAGCTTTGAGGGAGTAGTATTTTTATCTCACATACCTTCAATCCCCTTTGTGCAGGTATGCAGGGGTCTTTCATAGCATGGAACAGAAGAAGGGGAAATTGCAGAAATAATGTCTATTTTCAAGTTTTCTTGTGGAAGAATACTGACTTCAGATCTTCCTCTGGATAAGTTTGCAAGACATTCTATCATTGGTTGGGACAGAGTTGCCCCAAGTTCTCAGAAGCTTCTGATCTCTCCAGGTACCCCCAGTCTGTGACCCCCCAGGGTTGCAGCAGCTGTCCCGAGAGGAGGTTTGCTAGATGTCTCCCACTCTCTGCACCTGCATATCCTGGTGGCCAGGACTGAAGCATTGAGGACAGAGGGCAAGGGGGAGGAGCCATAACATCTTCCCATTTTGTCACCAGGCAGCCCTGGAAAAGCCACCTCATCACCAAAATAAAGAAAGCCTAGCCTTTTAAGTTTCAAATTCCATTATGCCAGCAACATCATTAAAGGGCAAAAATTCAGCTGTCATTGTGAGAAGCTTCTGCTTAAGGAGGAGTCCTGGGTTCCTGTCATGAGGTCTTCGCTTCCCCTGGGTATGGCCTCATCCTGAGGTAGACTGTGAGGCTTTGATTTTCCTGAAAGCCAGGGTGACTGTAAGGTTAGGACAATGGCTCGAGAATTTGTCTTGAAGTGGACATTGTAAAGGCTGACAACTGGGTGTCCCTACAAATTCTGAAAATTCCTTTATTCTTAGACTCTTCAGCCTTGAGGGGGGATGAGATGGGGTAGGTGAATTTAGGGTGAATAAATCTTATAATACAGGCGCTCCTTAAGATATTACCACACCTGTGTGCAGAGCTGAGCAGGGGCCTGACCAGCGTTCTGAGGTAATCAGGGAGACGTGGGAGACGAAGGCAAATGCCAACCTCCACCTGCAGGAAACGGTATCGGGGTGCTCACCTGTCCAAACAGAGGAAGGACACAGGGGATGGAGGACACAAACCTGAGACCTTTAATAACAACCTTCAGAGCAGGTGTCTGATCCATGAATGGGTGGCAGGCCCACGGAAGGATGGCGGGCAAGGGGCTCTGATTCCTAACTCACAGATCCCGCTCCTAGCCTTCCTAGTGGCAGAGTTCACAGCGTTTGCTTGAGACCTGAGGGGTCCCCTATGAGGCAGAACGATGATTGCTTGGTTCGCATTGATTCAGGGCTACGTGCCAGGGAGGGTTTGTTTCCCCTCTGCCCTTTGTCTCCACGGAGTGTGTTCCATGTAAAGGGCATGAGGACAAGAGAGCTCCCAGGAAGGGAGGACTAGAGTGAGATGTCCGTCGTCACCACGCAGCGTGGCATGACAGTATGCCCCTAGCTACAACTCACATGATCCTGGTTTTAGTTACCCTCTGGGCCTTGGCAGGCCAGCCACCAGGTCCCTGTTACAGTGACCTTGGACTATATTTGGTGGTAAATATAATGTAAGCAATTCAAGATGTAAACAAGTCCTGGGTAGAAACCTTCAAACCCACAGAGGTGATGTGATCGATTGTCTCTGAGTGCCTTCCCAAGGCAGAGGGACAGAAAAAGGTTGTGTGGTCCTGGGGAGCTGTGGGAGCACCAGGAAGCTGATCCACTCTGGGGGCAGAGTGGGAGGCTCTGCCTTTGCCTAGGTAGAGACAGGAGGCTGAGGTAGCTGCAGTGTCACTGAGTCACCAGCCTCGTTGCATAGAGTGAAGAGCTGGCCAGAGAACACAGGGCGGGAGGAACATGGAGTGACACAGTGGCCTCAGCCTCTCGTGGGACGTGGGGAGCCGCGGGGTAGTGGTCACTGGCCAGACTTGCGATTGCTGAAGACGGTGAGGGACAGGGTGCTATTGAGGGAGAATAGTAAAAAGTAAAAATGGGTAGAAAGGATGTAAAAAATAGTTATTTTTAAAGAAAAACTGCAAAAAAACTTCAGCTTCAGGACACAAAGGTTACTGTAGCCCTTTCCCCTCCCTGAAAACTCACTAAAAAAAAAAATCCTCAAGACCTTAAAAAGCCCATGTGAACGCCTTGCATTTTCACATGGCCTGGCAGACGGCCTGCCAGTTGAATCCGGGGCCACACCCCTAAGTCCTGACTGTAATGTACCCCTCTCTTGAGGATTAGTGCTCCCTTCTCTCTCACCTTGTACTTTTAAATTCCTGTTTAATAAACCTCTTTACACCTCTTCTGGATGTATCTTAAAAATTCCTTTTTTGTGTGTGACAGAGGTCAGTGACCTAGAACCTTCCGTGTGGGTGGAATAAGTCAGAATTTCCCTCTCTTCTTGGGGGCACCTCCTTGAGTCACTGGTACCATGTAATGAAAATCTAAAAGTTAGAATTCGTTACTTTAGAGACAAGGGTCTTCTCTGAACTTCGTGGGATCTAAAAGCCATGAACTTCATGGCTTCTGCCTCGGCCCCATGACTGGGCAGAATATGCAGAGGCCCACACCTCCTCCAGCCTCGGACATAAGCACTACTCCTCCTCCCAGCCTGGATTCAGTGCACATGCCAGGAAGGAGGAGGCCTGCCCGGAGCCGTCTCTTAGCTCCCTGTCTACTCTCTTCCTTTGGTTCCTTACTACAGAATATCCTAGTGTACCTGGGCGCTGTTAGGTGATGATTTGAAGCAGATGCGGCTCTTCCACGTTCTCAGAGCTAGCTTTGAATTAAGCCTTTCTCCTTTGCACCGAAGTAAATGGCCTTTTGTGGTTGATCAATGGAGAATCAAGGACCTGAGTGGCTGGTGCATGTGAATTGGGTCCTGTGACACTGCCAGCAGTTGATGCTGGGGACCCGTGATGCTGGATGGCTGTGATACCCAGGACAGTCCCTCCCCGTGTGTAAGGACCTTGTGTTTTGCTTCAAGGTCAAGTGTCCTGTGGGACACTCCTGTCAGTCACCTCATTATCAGCAGTCAGTGTCCCAGGTGGAAAATCTGCCTGACATTGAGTTTGTGACGCTTTCTGGGCTACTTGGATATTGCCTCAGTTTCCCCAGATGGTAACTATGGTACAAATCAAGGGCAGCTTGTGTTATTTTTGCCCACAACGTCACTACCAAGGTAATACTGTTAGGTAGAAAGTCAGACCTCATCAGGCTGGGAGACAGGCAGCTGGGGCTTTATAGAAAGCAGATAAGATGGGATCTCTGCCTTTTACTTTCTTAATCATCGGCTGTAGTTAAGATCCTCACAAGCTTGTGGTTTCAAACTTTAGCTTAAGAAAAGAAAAACACCCTCAGAGTAGGCAGTAAGGCCCAGGGCCCTTGTGAAGTCCAGACCACGGGAGGGGCTGGAAAACCTCAAGGTCTCAAAACAAACTGGATGGGAGTGAACAGGGACTTACCTCTCTGAGGTAGTCATGAGGCCCGTTTGATTTGTAATAGAACAGCGACCTCCAAGGGAGCGAAGGATAACCTATCTAGTTGACCACTGAAACATCACCTGAGACCTGGCTCGGGGAAGCCACCGCTTTGGTGTAGCTGCTGCTTGGTGCTGGCTGGCCCTTGCTCTTGAAGGTGTACTCTCTCTCTCCCCTCCGGCTCTGAGAATCTGTATTGTGCAATGAATTCTACCTATGGTCTGTTTGTCAACTGAGTTCTTCCATCATGGCACAGACAATGCGCGAGTGTGGCCTGTCCCTTGCAGTGTGGTGTTCGGGCAGGTTTCTCGGTGACATCACCACAGGTCTCGTGGCACGCTTGTCACTGGGTGTCAGGGCGTCTGCAGGCTTTGATGGGTGTTGGCTTCCTGTAAGTTATTTCACATATGTCAGTTTCTTCACATTTCTCTATGCATTACAGTCAGGGCACTAAATTGAAATTTTAAAAAGACATAGGGGAGAGATGATATTATCTATGAAGTTCATTTTAAATTTCAACTAAAGTGGAAATGATAAAATATTAGTTTTAAAAAGTGGCATCAGATCTGCCAGATGAGAGGCACATTTCTAAGAATCAGCTACCTGTCCTTCCCCAGGGAACCTGCAGCCTCATTTAAAGGGGCCGTTGAGTTATATTTTCACCACAGGAGGGTGGATCTCCCCTTGTGTCTTAGGGCCAAGTCATCTTTTATCAAGATTCCTCTTCTCAGCTCTGCGGGAGGCCTGAGTAATCTTGATCCTTACATCCCTGGGCTGTTTCAGTTCCTTTGGAATTATCCTTCCCAGGGTGAGTATAGCTCTGCCTCTCCTTGGCAGTAGGCATAGCTGGGGCAGCTGCCAATTTTAAGCCACTGCTTGGTGGGCAAATAATTTGTCCCTCCATAGGAGACAGATCAGTAATCAACAAGCAAACACATGAAAGAGAAAAGAGCAGGAAGCTTAGTCATGCAAATTAAGGCTGAGGATGGAGGTAAAGGAAAGGACCTCATTCATGTTCTACAACTACAGGAGCCAGCCTCTGAGCCCGGCTAGGAAAACAGTGGTCCAGGCAGCTGCTGGCATACTCATAAAGGTTTGTTCCAATCGGAATAAACACAACCTATTCCCAGGACACCAGAAACAGAAGACCAGCTGGAGGTTAACTGGGTCAATAGCAGTAGTGTAATATGGATCATTCTAATGCAATTTTGCCCCATCAGCTAGAAGCTCCAGTACACTGACCACTTCTCCCAGCAGGGGACAGTGACTTTGCAGCCTGCTGAGGTTTCTTGGATACCAGGGGAGCTGTCATTGTGATTCCTGGCACCTCTGACATCACTGGGTGTTCTCATAATGCAAAATCACATGTGTAAACACATATGCGTGGTTGCGTGAAGCTGGATACAAACACAGATGTACAGGCGCTGGGGACCAAGGAGGAGCCACGTGTGTGAGATGTAGTTTCTGTAGGACTAGTCACATCATTTTTCCCAAAGAGAGTCTTATTTTACAATGGAGTTCGTTTATTTGGGTAATTGTGAGCATAAAGTTAAGCAAATCTAAGTGATCTAATTATGCGCTATACATATGTTTTGACTTTTCCTCTTTTATCTGGAGAGGAAGAATATCAAATAGAGAAAAGGAGGCTCAGGCAAATAGCCTGGTTTCACATGGGCAGAGCCACCAGCAACAGAAAAGGGGAGCAAAGCCCCCTCGTCAGTGTCAGAGTCGCCCCCTCCTCTCGCAGAGGGGCACCCAGTCCCACAGCAGCTGCCTGGTGAGCCAGTTTGTCAGCAGATGTCTGCCTCTGACGGTCACACTTCCTGGTCCTTACCTGGAGGTGCCCCAAGCTGTTGGCGGAGGCCTAGCTCTGCCCTTCCTGGGTCCACCTGGAGCATGAGAACTTGGTGTCCCGTATCCCCAACCTTCCTACTCAGAGTGGAGTCATCTTTGCCTGGAAAAGACCCCTGAAAACTTGAAACGCTTTCAGGTGTCAGATATCTTCAGGTCCAGGCAAGACCTGGCCCTCTCCTCCCCTCCTCTTCCTGGACTCTCTGACCTTCCTTCTGGGTTGCAAACAGCCAGGCTAATCCTCATCCCAGGGCCTGGCTTATTCCTGACTCAGCCTGGCCCTGGACGTTCTTCTCTGAGGTAAGGCTGTGTCGTGGGTTGGGAAAAGAATTTGCTGGGAGGTAAAAATAAGGTTAAGGGTTTGTTTAGGTAGGAGTTCACTGTCAAGGGAGCATGGAGGCACATGCCAGGTTGAGAGTTTGGGGATGTGGAAAGGTTCCCTCGGAAGATGGTATTGTCCAAAGAATGTCCCGAATGGCCCTGTTGACTTCCGGGAGTACCTACATGTGCCTACAGTTACCATATCCAGAGTTGTCATTGGAAAAAGCACTCTACTCAGCGTCACAGAGGCTCTCTGGCTTGAGTTAGGGAGGTTGTGAGTGGCACGGGAGGGACAGGTTGTGCACAACACAGAAGGTTCCTAGCTTCTTCTGGGGAGGCCGATGCACATCACTCTGAGAGGCCGGTAGGAGGACCTCCCAGAGAGGCCTACATGGGTCCTCCTAGAAGTCCAGTTTTGCCTTATTGTCACTGATCCTTCTCTGTGTGTCAGACAGCATAGATTTTTTTTAACAGATTATTGCTATTAGGGTTTTTATTTTTTAACCCTCTTATTGTCAGTGGGTGACCACTGAATGCTCTTTGCATGGCTGTCCCATCTTACCTTTCCAGGCTCTTTCCTTGTCACCCCCAGGAAACCTCCTTCCTGACACTCTGTCCATGGGAGTCCCACTTCCTGGGCAATCCTGCACCCACCCTGACTCTTCTTGTCAGGTCCTTTTACCAACATCTGAGACAATTGTCTTTCCCCCTTCCCACCTGGTCTGAGGAAGAGACTTGCTTGTGTGACTAACTTGTGTCCCCGGTATCTACAGTAGCACCTGGTATGAGATGTAGGATTATCACTGGATGGGGTCTGAGGAGGTTCTCAAGGAAGAGAAGGGACTTTGGCTCACCCTGCACGTAGGGTAGCTGGTAAGTTCACTAACTTCTGTCACAGAAAAAGAATTTCTAACTTACATCGGTGAGAGGCATAACGAGGTTTATAGGCAGAATTTGAAAAGCACACACTTGTAGTGGTTTGAATCTGGAATGTCTCCCAGAAGTCTCATGTGTTTCAGTGTTGTAGGTTGTCTATGAAACCATGTGCTGTTGGGAGGTTGGAGCCTCTTCTGGAGGGGTAGATTGAAGGCATGCGGATTATATTATAGGCATATGGATTAGATTACAGGCATGGGTGGATTAGAACCACACCTAGAAGGGGCAGAACCCTGAGGCTGGACCCAGGAGGGATGAATCACTGGGACAGGACCTGGAAGTACATATATGCTGCTTCCTTCCTCTGGGGCAGGACTTGACTGGAATGGACTTGACTTGGCTTCCTATTGCAATGCCGTGAGGAGCAACCTCCACCTCGGCCTCTGTCATGCGCTTCGAGCGTTGCCAGCCACCTAGGAATGCACTGTGACCTTCTGAAACTGTGAGCTAAAGTTGTAAATGTCAGGTATTGAGTCATGGCAACAAAAAAGTACCTAAGATAACACTCGAGAGAAGAGAATATGGCATGGAGAGGTGCCTTGTGATGTGAACTTGGGCATATTGTGTGGTCTTGGGGTGTCTTCAAGATGGGTCATCTCTGATGTGTAGTTCTTCTGTTTGGCAGGTTACCTATCTGATAGACCATGTGAAAAATTGATAGGAAGTTAGATAGAAATGAGCAAGAAAAGGTGGTTGGGGGGGCCCAGGTATGAAGGGATTAATAAAAAGAAAAAGAAAGAGAGTAGAAATTGGCTGTACAGTGACTGGGGTCCCTGACTGCCTCAGTCTGAAACTGGCCAACAGTGATTATAACTCTCAGGACCGTTTTCCTCTTACAAGCATGCATACTGCTCTCCCAACCAGGACCCACAGATAGTAATTAAATTGGTCACTTGCACAAGGACCACAGGACCCTCTACTGCCACTGTACCAGCGGGTCGCCAGATGAAGGTTGCGTGTGCAGACTGGGTTCCCTTAGCCCTTTATATGGAGGACCCAACCAACTTGTTATGGGATTGCTTCTCTTGTTGTTCCTGTCACCATTCTTCACCAAGTTTCGCTGTACCTGTTTGGGGACCGTGATCATTCACAGCACCTATCCAAGGCTGACTCACATTCTCATGAAGCCAGGACCCGGCCTGGAGTGTAAGACTAACAAATGCCAATGACCGACTTGTATTTGGAGTTGAGAGGTGCTGCCACTAATATTTCCGCTTCCTTGGGGAGTCAGGCCTGTAAGAGGAAGAGCAGTGTGCAGGGGAAGAAATGTAGACCCAGAACCCAATTCAAAGGCCTGCTGTGTTCTTAAGACTCTTAGGAAAAACAAATGGAGCGAGTTCCTGGGAGGGAAAAAAGCTTCACCAACTTATGTGTGCTGAAGACACAATTTTTCTTTCAAAGTGTTGTCAGCTACTTAGGTCCATATGCTCAGGGTGGTTTGCTTGTTGCTGATGAAATCGGGGAGGGGGGACATTTATTTTGGTAAAAATGATAAAGAATTTATTCAAAGCTAGCTCTGAGGTGATTTGCCTCAAATCACCATCTCACCCCACAGGTGGGTGAGAGTCTTTTGTAGGAAGGGACAGAGGGAGAGAAAGAGGACATGGAGGGATAACGCACACCTCACAGATTGTCCTGTTCCTTCCAGCGTCATCTTCACCATCACTTCCTTTCTCCTGCAAAAAAACCTACTCCCTGACCTGTCTGCATATTTCATGGGGGCTCAGGAGAGAATGGGAAGTTGCATCCCCAGCAGGAAGAAATTTTGAGGAGTCACTTATCTTTAAGAGGAAAAAAAAAATATTTAACTTTAAAGAAGTTCAGTATTGCCATGCTGGTTGCTGTTGCCCCTTCTTCTAGGCCAACGTCAGTCTCAGGGGCCACAAGGTGTCAAGTCATCTGGCCAGCTGCGTAACGTTACATCGATGTGTAGATTCCATTGAAGGCAACTGATGCCCAAGCAAAGGGAAGCCAGATGCTTGAACCCGAAAAAATATCACTGAAAACTGTGAGGTCAGATACAAGAAAAAAAAGCCAAAGTCGGGAGCTAGCTCACAGCTGGTCTTCTGGAAGAGCATTTTGCACATCAGCGCCCTCTTTCTTAACTCTCTTAGCTCTACTTAGTTTTGGTAGGGTTGGTTTACATGTGATGCTTTGATGCTCACAGTTTTATTCTCTTAGCTCTGAGTGCACTTTCTTCTTTTCTGAAGCTGTTGTCCACTAACTACCTGTAGCTGTGTTCCTTGGTTTCAAGACAGCTTTCTCCAGAGATAGTCAGTCAGGGCACAGTCTCAACTGATTAGGCTGTGCCATAAACCTGTTCTTGCTGAATGTGAGCAGTAGCAGAGATTTAGAAACAGCAACTCTGAGGCCACCTTTATCTATAGTCCACTGCCCAGTCTAGTTGTTGCATGTACTGTGTGTGTAGTCGACTCCCAAAACAGTAGAACTGTGGCAAATAATGGCTGCAAAGCTCACAACAGGTGTAAAACAGGCTATTAAGTACAAAGCCAAGCCCACCTGTACAGTACATTCAAACCAAGCAATGTTGTTTGCGAAGTTAGTTACAGAAAACCCATTTGTCTTAGAACAAGGCATGAAGGGTGCACCTAGAATTTTCTTTGCTGCAAACCAATGCGAGTCATCCCTTCAATGAGAGAAAACATATCTACCTATGTCAAGACCAACAGTCACAGTGTAGTAACACCTTTAGAATTTTTTAATTTTGGGTATGTGCAGCCGAAATGCACAAGTTTTGAGAACAGTGTACAAGAATTAATGTCTGTTTTATCAACTAAGGACACATGTCTTTGTCATAAAGCAAGACTGTCTCTTATTGACTAAGTAGAGCATGGCCTTTGTCAATTGGATGACCATAAGCAAAGCACACAGTAATGGCCAATATGTCTATCCACAGGTGAAGAAACATGGTGTATCTAGACAGCGGATAAGTCCTTTAAGTCCTTTTTAGGACAATAGATGCACATTGAGGTCATCACGCTCCATGAGATGAATCAGACACAGAAAGTTAAATATTGCATGACTTCTATAATATGAGAAAACCAAAAATTAAAAGAAGGGCTAGAGGAATAGCACAGTTCTTGCCTAGCAACCACAAGCCCTGAGTTCGATTCCCTAGCACCCTGTAAGCTGGATGTGGTGGCGCATGCCTATAATCTCAGCACTTGGGAGGTTGAGGCAGAAGGATTGCTGATTGCTGTGAGTTTTAGGCCATCCTAAGCTATACATTGAACTCTCGACCAGCCTGGACAACAGAGAGAGAACTGTCTCAAAAAATCATATTAGTATTCACATGTATCACTAACTGCCAATGTCACATATAGATGTAATGATAGTATTTAGAAAAAAAAACCCACATAACATACTTATGGGAAAAGTCCAAAATCTTTGTTCCTGAACCTCGTAAGGCTTCAGTAAAAGAAATCAAAATTTCTTTACAAAAACACTTTTTAAGTAAGTAATTTAAGCAGACTAAAATAGTACGTTTATTTACTATAGAGAAGAAAGCTAGCCCCGCCCCCCTTTTTTAGCCTCTATTATAGTTGCTATCCTTAGAAACAAACCCATTAACAGAACAGGTAAGTCACAACTATTGAATCTTTACAAGTAAAGATATTTAGATATTAGAAACTCATAACTGTAACTGAAGAATTGAATGGGTTGTCTCTATACCAATTACTAATATTAAGACAACTTAAAATAATGAACAGATACAGCCCTAAATTATCTGAAGACTTCTTCAAAGCTTGTGCTCAAACTTATCCACCTATACTTTCACAAAACATCCATTTTTTGACACTTGTTTTCTCTGTAGAATAATTGCTGTCAAGTTTATTAAAGGATGAGGTATCTTTTGATCTATCACAGTGTTACACCTATAAGTACATAAAAATCTGTGGAATACTTGTAATAGAATAAAATGTATTATCCTTTGTATATTGTGAGCAGCAAAGATTACATGAATTGATACTTAGCAAGAATCTTTAACATTCTAACTTAATTACAAAAAATTTAGAAGTTTTATTTATATAATCATCTGAATTAATTTTTAACAGCCACCATAAAACAAAACATCTAGCAAGTGCAAGTCAATGTCTCAAACCATCTAATTAGCAGGAACAAAAAACAACTCTTAAAAGTTGCAATCAGGACCTGGAAATTGTATCTGCACACCCCATAACAGAATGCTATTTAAAAATCTTTGACGTGTCTTCTGAAACCTTTAGATTTGAGTATTTACATGGACCCCAATAAATGATGTTCTAGCTGAATTCTCATGTCACCAGAGGTGAACTGACTTGGATTGTAAGGATGTTCATGACTGAATTCACTTGGAAAACTGTAAAAACATTTTAATAATCATGGACATTTAAAATGGAAAAACTTGGAAGTTCTAAAAAGATCCACAGATTTGTAGGGGAGAAATACTTGCCCCACACTGGAGAATTGTGGACACAGCTCTTTCAGGAAATCAGGAAGAAGTGTGGCTGGGTCTCTTTTGTTTGGACATAATAACAAATTAATAAGTTAGTTCATGAGGCAAAGTGATCTATTCATTCCCATAGACTTAGTAAGGACACCCTAATAATGAATGTTTATTAGACATTATCTAATAAATAGGAACTTTTTCAGTTACTCCCATCTCGCACTTGTAATAAGCCATTGACCCTGTCACACTTGAATCCTGCTCAGTTCAAGAACCAAGTAGGAGCTGTCAGACTCAGGAAAGCACTCTTGCTCAAGAAAGCAGCTCTGGGTGCCTTCTGGAACAAACCAGTTCTGAAACTGATGCCGTCATGGCCTAACCAGAGACCACCAGAGGATGAGGACAGGAATGGCTCTCATGTTGTCTGTCATGACAGAACATGTTTGAGAAGCTAAACAGTTTAAGTTTTTAAATAGAAGAATGCCTAATCAGTGCTTTATTAAATGTTCTTTTGATTTATTTTTTGAGTCTCTTCCCTCAGTCTTGTAACCTCTATGAAACTGAAAAATACTCTTTTGAAAGTTATAGATCTCAACTATAATTCTAATTGGGTAGCTCTGGCAAAATGCATGCTAGTTGTTCTGAAGTTTTTTTTATCTTTTAAAACATTTGTTTACATCATGTGGACAAAAATGTATTTATTTGAGTTTATGTTTTCTCTCTCTCCTTAGGACGATATTCTTTATTTTTTCCCAATGGTTGTTAGTGTACATACACATTGAGCTTTGAGGATTTTGTGCTCATGTATATTGTGATGAGTTTATGCTTTCTTAATTCATAAGCACTCTTATTTTTACTAAAAAAGTTTTTTTTTTTTGAGGCAGGGTCTCATTCTATAGTTCAGGCTGGTCCTAAACTCACTTTGTACCCAGGCTGGCCTCAAACACATAGCAGTCCTCCTGCCTTAGCCTACCAAGTATTGGAATTACAGGTGGACACTACCACACCTGGCTTAACGTTGTACTGGGGAATCAATCCTTGGGCTCTATAGGCAGTCTCTCTGAACCCTGAGCTATGACCCCCAACTCATTTTCATTTTTAATTTTGGTATCCTGTAAACAATTTTTAAACAGTATACACAGAGACATAACATATAATATATACACTCATGAGAATATACATAAAACAAGAACATACATTTAAAATTACATTTATCATTTACCAGCCATTAAAAAGTTATGCTGTTTTTTCTTTTTACATCCTAGGCAATACTTAATCCTAACTCTTTATGCCTGAAGGTAGGGTTCCTGGTTGTAGCAAGGTGAGATATTTAGATCTCAAAGGGAGGTTGCCTGCCCTTGTAATAAGCTTGAAGTTCTCCGTGCATTAGTTTATCATATATTTACATCACTTTAAGAGGATCTTGCTGTGGGACCCTGACTGGGCCTGGGATAACAGAAGGTTAGAAGGCGGCTCAGACCCCCCGGAAATCGCAGGATCAGGTTTCCAAAGACCTGCCATGCAAATTAGGTGACTTTCAGACCCCAAACTTCCTCCTATCAGAAAATGACCTTTGCCCTCTACTCTGGTTGACCCTCCTCCCTCCAGCTGCTTATAAGCCTGGACGCCAGGGCCAATAAACCAGCTGTTAACAGGGATTCAGACTCTTGGAGAGTTCCTCCGTCATACTCATGGCTGCTCAGAGACCCTGCTCCCCCTGTTTGCTGATCCCTGATCGCCGGTGGTCAGCGGTGGCCAGGGACCCCAAAGACCCCAGCATCTTGCCACATATTTTAAGACATTTCCCACTGTATTAAATTTTTTTGACATATCTGGTCAGAAGTGTACTCAGAGTTTCCTGGCTTTGTTGCTCAAGGCCTCCAGTATGGAAAATGGAAACCAATTTAGCAACGGTTCTCTCCAGAGCAGAACACCAAGGCAGGCCATCTGTTGTCGAATTTCTCCATTTTATTTTTCCTAGTAAAAGGGCAAGGAAAGCAGCTGTGGACATTATTCCTGCCAAAGTCGCTCCGGAGACTCTAGATGACAGTTACCTAAAATCAGAGCATGCATTCAGACCACACTCTGTCATGATAAACTCGCCTTTTTAAAAAAGTCACAGAGAGCTAAAGCTTCTCCAGGGAACCACAGAGGAGCTCAAGCACTTTCCATTCCGGAGCCAACCACATCCGAGCTCTCTAAGCACACCCCAGCGTCTCCAGCTTCTTAAGAAAAGCCTCTCAGTCCAAATTTTCATCAGACAAATATTTCAGGAGCCTTGAACTCCAGATTGGCCCCCAGGGAGGACTCCGAGTGGCTTCAGGTGGATCACACAAAGCCTCAAACACAAGGAAACAGAAGAGTGAGGCTAGTGTCACTATATAAAGAATTAAAATCTTTATCTGAATATTCCCTCTAAAGAAAGTGCTGTGACCCCCCCCAACCACCAAGTGGAAAGCTCCGTGATCAAAGCTCAGTGTGCCCTCGGGTCTTAAAAGGGTAGGTATGTTTTGCTTTAAATTTATATGGTGAAGATGAAGGTCCAGTGGTCCCCTTCATCCTAGGTTTTTAGCTGTAACCTGTCCGGTCAGTGTGTAGCTTTGAGTTGGTACTGACGCCCTGCTGCTGATCCTCAAATGAAAGTGGATATAAGAAGAAAAAAATAAAAGATTCCAAGGGAAACCAAAGCAAATGACGCTCTAAACCAGCAAAACAAATTCCCGAAACTTCTTATACCAGTCAGTGTCTTCACATGACCTAGAAAAGTTCCAAATGACCACGCAAGTGGCCCCAAACAGTGAAGGTACTTACCTCACTCAAATGGCACTGCTGCATCACCCAACATAAAGTCCAAGTGGCAGAGACAGTAGATCACAGAAGTGCATTTTTCCAGCAGGAAACCAGGTAGAACCTGTCAGCTCTCAAACAAATTTTCTTTTACAAACATTTAAGTGTTCATGGGCAGTTGATGTCAAGAGCAAGAAAAGAGGGAGAATTCCTAGTTGCAGTATTGTTCCTGGCAGCTTCTGGAATATTCCTCTGAGTCCTGATCATGGGTTCAGCTAATCACAAGTCGTCAATTTCTTAAGTGGTTGCATCCTTGCCAGTAGGAAACTGGGGGACCTATGGCTCTCAGGAGCCCAAGCTGAACTCATTACTGGCTTGCCAAAACTTTACAGGCCACTCAGACCCATAGGCTCAGTTTGTTTTTCACCACTGATCAAATCAAAGGAGGTTGTTTATTTTGGTAAAAAGAAAAAAGGATTTAATTAAGGCTAGCTCTCAGGAGATAGAGGGGTCCATTTACCTCAAATCACTACCTCACCATGTGCAGGCATGTGAGCATGTTTTGTAGTAAGGATCAGAGGGACGGAGGAGCACAGGGAGTAACACATGTCTCCAGGCTAGCTTGATCACTTTCAACCCCCTTCAGCTCCACTCTCCATTTATTGTGAAAAGAAAACTGGGTCCTGACCTCCTGGGTCAGGAGACCCTCTTTCTAGGTGCAGATTTCCCTGTGAATTGGGATAATATCTGAATGCACACCAGTCAACACTCACCAACCACTTTTGGGTCTCAAGACAGAAGGGACATACAGGAAATTGCCTCACGATGTGGAGAAAGGTGGAGGTGGATGCCACTGTCCCCTCACTGGAGGGCAGAGTAGGCCTGAATATGAGCGTAGTGTCTTGTGGCTTGTGGGAGACAACGGTGAGCGTTCAGGACATCATTTACTATTGACTTCATCACACATTTCTGAGGCACTCTGCTTTTTCTGAAACCCAAGGTGACTACAGGCTTAGGACCGTACTATAGAATTCTTGGCTTTGTACCAGGTGGTCTGGAATTGGACATTATGAATGTTGGCTATTGAAAGTCCCTGAAAATTCTGAAAATTGCTTTAGCTGTTCTTATCTTGGTGTCCTCAATCTTGAGAGAGGAGTAGATAGGCTGGGTGAAGTCAGGGTAAATAAACTGATTGCAGACACTGATTGCTATGTGGTGCGCAGAGCTGAGCAGAGATGCCCAGCTTTATCCTGCTTTTAATTACCCCACTGGACATCTGCGGATCAAAATTCCTGTTACAGGAACAGCTGCCAGCTGCTGCTAATCTTTGTGCCTCGATGCCCTGTTAGTTCTTTAACCCTGACCACTGACCGCCCTGTGCAAAGGGTCCCTTCACTGGCATCTTACTTGAGCCACAGGGGTGGATTCTGCTTTCTTTTGGTAATCTTCCTATCATCTCTAAAATATTGGAGGCTTCCTGGTGTGAAGCTAGTCCTGTGCCAAGCACTGATGAAGCTGGTGGGAAAATTTGAGCTTCCAGTAATAGTCATTCAGTTAATATTTAACCTAAGATTAGAATAATAATTGTGGGGGTTGCCATTACCAAAGCACATGTACTATACACACATACACATAATTTCATTTATTATTGAGATATTAGCTCTAAAACTCTGCCAAGCAGATAGGATTATACCCCTAGTAAAGTGAACATATTTATTAGTAAGAAAGCTTTTCAGAAAACAGAACCAACAAGATGTGTGTATGTGTGTATGTATGTGAGATGCAATAAAAATATGATGCAATAAAGTGACCACAGCACAAGGCACATGGCCGTTCCCTCCTCCTGCATCGCCCCCTTCTCTCCCAGCACATCCTGTCATTCTTGCCACTTGCTGAAGGAGCTCTGGAAGTTATTTCTGCCATGGCCGCCTCAGTGTCCTGAATGGATTGGAAGCACTTACCCTTCATGGTGACTTTGTCTTTGGGGAACAGCCAGAAGTCACACAGCACCAGATCCCATGAATGAAGCAGGCGAGGACACACGATAATGTTTTTATTTGACAGAAATTGCTGTTCAGAAGTGATGTGTGACACAAAGCATTCTCCTAATGGAAGATGAAGCCATTTACCCATTTTTCAGGCCATTTCTACACACATCAGTTCCATCAGATGAAACCACTGTGCCGGGTCCTCGCCCGCCACATCCCCAAGGCCAAGCAGCGTGGGACCTCCGGCTCTTCCCTAGAGTCCAAAAGACTGTGGAAGAGAAACATTTTGAATGGATTCAGGACACTGAGGCAGCCGTAACAATGCAACTGAAGATACTTTTGACAAAGAGCTTCCAGAACTGCTTCAGAGAGTGGCAGGAACAGTGGGAATTTGGATTTGAAGTTGGGGGAAGTGTTTTGGGGAAGGTTAATGGCAATGTGTCTTTATATGAGATGATGTGCAAAGGCTCAGGGGAAGCAGAGGGTGGAGATCGGGGAAGAGCTGCTGTTCAGGTCAGAGGTCAGGGGCTGCAGGCTCCCTTCCTGTTCAGGGACCCTCAGAGCAATGATGGCAACAGGTGCTGCCCTCTGGCCAGAGCTTTGTGGCAGATTGGTCTCGTGGAACCAAACCTAAGACACAGAGATGCCTTCATTCCCTCTATAAAAAATAACTTCCCCTTCTCACACGCATGGAATGTAACGGACTCACTCAGGAGCTCAAACTAGCATATGTACCCTTGACTGGAGGTGAGGGAAGAGCTGGCCACGGCTCTCTGACTATTCGTTGAAATCGACCAAAGAAATCACCCCAAATGCCTGTGAGACCCAAGTGACCATGGGCTCTGCTCAGAGGACCCTGGTGGAAAGCTACTCAGGGATAAGGCCCTTGGGGTTTCTGGCAGGGTGGAGTTTCCCTAAGGGGCCACTGAGCTTTCAGGCCCAAATGGCTGGCAGATTCTTTCAGTGACAAGTGTCACAGAGAGTCAGGCAGCCCAGCCAGGAGCGTGTTGCTAGGCTGGAGCTCTAGTGCCGGTTGTTCAGGCAGAGTGGGGTCTGAGCACTTGAGGCCTCCCTATGTCGGCCCTGCCATGTGGTGGTGGATCTACCACAGGCTCTGTGTGAGACCCAGGTGGGTCCAGGTGTCCCATGCATGGTCCTCACTGTGGTGCTCTAGCCTTATTCTCTCAGGTTCTGATCCAGGGACAAGAACAGATCCCACTACTGTTCTGAGTCACTATAATGGTCAGCATAGGGCCCTCCTCCATAGAGCCCATAGCTGTGCTGGCCAGGTGAGCCTAGGGCTCAGAATCAGTTCATCCCAAAACCATGGATTGAGGGGGAGGTGAATCCCCAAAGGACAATGAGGTCCTGTCTCACCCCAGGGGAGGTGGGTGCTGAGGACAGACACTCCCCCAAGGAGGGTGCTTCTGAGCTGACCCAGTCACCCAGCTAAAGAGCCTTGAAGGAATCAGAGGTTCCCAGTTGCCATGGAAACTAGTGTGTAAGCCAGTGGCCTTTAGGACCTGGATAATCAAGGGCAGGGTGAGGGTATTTCCCTAGCAGGACAGCACTCATCTCTCAGCCACAGGACCTAGGTTCTGCAGCCTAACCCAATGGCAGCTGATTTTACTCCAGATGTGTGGGTCCCAGGGAATCTGGATAGGGCAGGTGCCAGTGCCACAGATGCCACCAAAGCTCAGCCTCTTCTGTCTCTGATTGTTACCAATCCTGAGCTGTTGCCTCTACCTGTGGGGTCTTCTACGGTTGCTGGTGTGCCCCAACCTCTTGTCTGCCTTAGAAGGAGTGGGAAAAAGTAGAGGAGTTAGGGAGAGGAAGTCACACTCTCCAGTTACCACCTGCCTCCTCTCTGATGGCTAGAACTGTGACACAGAGGCTGGGAGGCACGACACTGCTTAGGGCATGCGTGATCATCAGTGTCCTGTTTATAAGGAATGTGGTCATGTGGGGCAGACACACGGCAGTGTCTGGCAGGCACCATCTTCCCTGACACAGTCCTGCTTTTCCACCAGCCCACAAATGTGCCCCAGAGTCCGAGCTACTCGAAGGAGCCATTGTATGCGTCAAATCCATTGGAAATCCCCCAAAACTTCACACTCCTTGGGGTGCAGAGACATTTTTGGTGCACCACACTGATCACCCCATTCTATACCTCGGCCCGTGAAGGCTTGGTAGCCTCCTTCTGCACGTGAGCTGAGGCAGTACCAGCTTCTCAGCCACCAGGGGAACCTGTCACCATCCAGCAGCCAGGTGTTGTTCCTGGCATAAATCTTCACTCTTTAAAGGTTGCATAGCCATTATTTCTGCTTTAAAATGCCTGACTCTTGCTGGAGGACTGGGTGATAGGTCCTGGCTGTGGTGCTCAGTTCAGCCAGTGACTTTGGTGGTTTCAAATGGAGTGTAGTTAGGGTATCTTCCCCATATAGAAGGACTCAGCCAAGGCACCAGGGGCCTGGCTACCGAAAAGCAGCGGCATGGCCCCGCTTAGGCTGTGTTCATGACAGTTAGAATGGGCTGAGCCAAGCAGACAGGTTCCTGGACTACGTGGTGCAGTATCCTGTGGCACTTCTGTAAATTGCAGTCCTAAAAAAATGAACTGAGCCCAGTTGAGCAATTCTATGTATATTTCAAGCAGAAAATTCTGATGAGCTGCTGCGGACCCACCACCAGACTCACCAGGGTTCGCCCCCTTCCTCTCGCTCTCGCCCTGATTTCTGCCTACTTATCTTAAAGTGAATCCCAGACTCAGGCAGGCGTTTTCCAGTGGCTGCAGTGTCCTGATTACTCCTAATGTTCAGATGTAACTGATCGTTGCACGAAGGTCTTTTTCTGGTTGATTTTCCAAGAATTCTAAAAGGGCCACAAGGCGTTTGGTTACGACTGACTCTATTGCTCCCGTCTGACACTGGCTGTCCCCTCTCTGCTCTATTTTGCTCTCCTGACATCCCAGGAGCAGCTTCCCTGGGGGAGGGCCCCCATTCTGGGATTGTTCCCTGCTTCCTCCTGGGAGGACAGGCGATGGTACTGAACAGCCTTGGGGCGGGTGACACTTCCAGTTCCTGTGGCCAGGGCTCTTGAACTCAGGGCAGCAGCGCGATGCCGTGGCTGTAGCAGTGGAGGTGCATTCTGAGAGATTGCCTGGGTCACTCTTGAACAAGAAAGCCAGTGCTTGTCCCTAACCTTGCTACCTCATTGACACCTCACACCTCACTGGTTAAAAGCTCTGTTCCAGGTCGTCAGCTTAATTAGCTGTCCTGCTTATCCAGGTGAGATGTAAATTGGAGCATGCAGTTCCCACCCCAGGGCCATGTTGTCAGCATGAGCAGAAACAGAAAGCCTCACTGGCCAGAGAGAAGGAAAGAAGGGCCAGGGAAGGGGGCTGTCCACACACGTATGTATAAAAGGTCAACCTAGGGCCTGTTACCTCCTTAATTGTGGGCATCCATCTGGGAAGGTCAAGTACAAGGTCCAGTTACAGTCAAGGTCTGGTTACAGAAAGACATGGACTTTGTGCGCGGGGCTCTGTCATGGGCATAATCCTCTTAAATCCTCAGAGTAACCTTGGGAACAATTTGTTGATTTCCTCATTCATGCACGGGAACACTGAGGCTCTGGAAGATAAAGGTGCTCAAGTTCTCGTATATTGAAGACCTGGGATTGGCCTAGATTCATGGCGGCCGCTGCTCCCCTTCTGCCCGATTCCACCAATTGGCCAGTCAATGAGTGTTTTATATACACATCAGCCACGTCACTCAGTGCCGTATAACTCCCTCAAGTGACTGCCCAGTACTCTAGGGTCTCACCCGACTTGGGATGCCCTGCCTGATTAGCACCCTCCCGCCCTGCCTGCCTTCCTGAAGCCACCCTGCCCACCCCTTGCCCCACGGTTCTCCCTTTCCCTCCCCTGCACTTATCTGATTCAGTCCTGCCTCTGCGCCTTTGTATGGCTGTGCCCCTCCCAGGGATGCTCTCTTGAAGGCCTTGATCTGGCTGGAATCTTCTCAGTATTCAGTCCCAACTCATGGTCCCTCCTCAGAGACTGTCCCTGACTCCTGTCCAAAGTGGCCACTCTACTCTGCCTTCTTCCACATCCCAGCTAACTCCCTGTGGAGCAGCTTCTGCCCTTTATCAGCCTGGGGTGTTACTACTTTGCTCTGTCCCCTCCATTGGCTAAGGACAGGCCATGTGCTCTCAGCTCTGTCCTCGGCTTGCAGAGAGGTTGCTCATGTAGTAAGCACACAGAGTGCTCAGAAAACAGTGCGTAAACAAATGGAAAAGGTCTCAGTAAATGAATACAACACAAAGTAAATATTGATGATCTTTCCCAAAATGTCCCCAGAATGAATGTCTGCCTGTGGGAGGATGTGACCCTGTATTTCCATTTCAATATGAAGCAGTGGGGAAAAAAAGATGCTGTAGATTTTTACTGACAGTCTCTATTTACCTGTATGGCAAAAAGAGCCCCAGCCCACGGTGTGGGTGTGACCGGCAGGACGCTGCTGCCCCTCGGAACACACAAGGCCACTTGCTGGCTCTGGGGCATCGGGATCTTTTCTACCGTGAGGATCAGTGCCAGAGGGTTTGGACACATCTCCTTTCTTCTCGCTGTCCCTGTGGACTTCCTTGCCTCTACCTGCCCTGGAGAGATGCCGGGAGACACACTGGCCCTGGCAGCAGGATGCAGGTCCTGGGGCCTCTTTTCCATCCTTGCCTGTGTTTCCAGGCATATCAAGGCCCCTCTTCTTCCTGCCTCAACTCTGGTGTCCTTCTTGTCTCTGAACTGGCTCACCAGCTGCATTCTCTCGGTGACCTGCTCTGGCTCTTAAAACATTTTAATCCCAGAGCCAGTTGGGATGTGAAGGGATCCAGCTCTCCCTATTACTCCTGAACTCCCTGGGGACATGGCTGGGGCAGTAGTATGAGTGGAATGAGTGCTTAGAAAAAGGGCTCTCAGTCAAGCCATGCCTGCCACCTGCGCCAGCCCTCCAACAGCCCCATGCCCATCCAACTCCATGGTGTTTCACCCATGGCCCTTTGGGAACCTCTGAGCTGGCTTGTCTCCTGCAAGATGGGGCTGTTCCAGAGGGAATGTTCCAGAGGGGTGGCCCTAGGATCTCCTGCAGCCGGAGGAGGTGGCAGATGCTTTGGCCCACCAGGAGATCCTGGCATGCCCCAGATACAGCGACAATGGAATGTTCCGCAGAGAGGCCTTGTACAGGCTCGGCCCCCAGAGCTGGGTGGAAGAGAAGCCAGGACCTCTTTAGCCCTGCGAGACCCCAGCTTCCTGTCCTGGGAGCCACACTCCTTCACTCGGAAGCCCGGGGCCAGCTTTCATTTCCTTCTGTCCCTGTTCATGTTAATTCAGAAAACCAGTTTCCAAGTCCTGTCTCCTCCTGACTCTAATTCCCCACAGCCCCAGGGCTGGAGGACCCCACCTCTCTCTCTGCCCCCCTGTCCCGCCCCATCCCCCTTTTCTCTTTCTCTGGCCCCTCCCTTCTTCCCTACACAGCAGGAATCCCATCCTCCCACCCTTTACTTAGCCTTGAGTTCCAGAACCCTGACTTAGGGAACTGAGCTTTGTCTACAGCTTAGGCCTCCACCCTGGAGAGGTTGAAGCCCCAGAGTTACCCCAGGATGCGCTCAGAGCAGCAGACCCCGTGGGGGGCATTATCAGGCCAGGGCTTCTGCTCTTCCCTGACTGGGCTTGGCTTGTCCTTGCTGACTGGACACAGTGCAGGCCAAGGGACCTAAGACCTGGGCCCCAAGTGCTGCCATGCCCAGGCTTCCTGGATAGGCTGTGGGGAGCCAGAGGGGCTTTTGCTCAGAGTCCCCAGTGATGCCACATTACATCGGCTGCTGAGAGCCTAGGAGGGATGAAAACTCCTGAGGTGAAGGCGATTTGCACCTGTACTGTCTGTTCAGGAGGACTTCAAAATCAGATGCCCAGTGCCCCAGGCTGTGTCCACTTCAGGTCCTGAATAGGCAAGGCCCTCGGCAGCAGCCTTTCTGCCGAGGGAGTGCGGGGCACAGGTGCTATGGTGCTGTGGCCAGCTCCTTGGCCTCTGCTGGGTCTTGCACTTCCATGGCCCTGTGCACCCAGTTGTTGAGGTGGCATCTCTGGTTCACTGTTACTGTCTCACAGATGCTGCTGGGTGGGTGGTGTGCCTCAAGGGATGTTCAGTACTACCTGACTTTAGAAGGACAGATACATGCTTTGTCTTGCTTTTTTTCTTCTTCCTTTTATGTTCTTGCTCCCCACTGTCCAGAAAGCTCTATGTGGAAGGCGACTCACTTCCATGCCATTTTCCAATATGGCGGCTCTGGAACCAGTCAAGGTGGGAAACAGGAGAAGGCCAAGGTGACTACTCAGGGGACTGCTCCTTGGACATTAAAACAATCCCATGGAAACTGTGCTCTGCCTGGCACAAAAGCTGGGCCCTGGGCTCTGGATCTGTGCACCAAGTTCTGCCTCACCTTTCCTATGCTCAGTGTTCTCAGGGGGGCCTCCAGGATTCACAGGGCCCATTCTGGGTGATGAATATTTTAGTAATGGTATGGTTTGGATCTGGAATGTCCCCCAAAAGCCTCATTGTTTGGAAAGTGATCCAATCATGGAGGTTAATCCATTTCCTGTATTATTAAGAAGTGGAGCCTGGTCGGAGGGGCCAGATCTCGGGGAACAACTGCAAAGGGTGAAGGAAGTGCCTCCCTCACTAGCTCCACCCTTCACTCTCTGCTTCCTGTCTTGCCATGCTGTGAATTGCTTTTCTCTGGCCAAGCCCTCCGCCTTGCCCTTCTACCATTACAGGCTGCCCAAAAATGGGCTGACAGCTTCTGAAACGATAAGCTAAAATAAACTTTTTCTCCTCTAAGTTGTGGGTATCAGGTGCTAAGTCCTAGCAATGAGAAAATGACCAAGACAGGTGAATTCCAATTTTTGGGCCTTCCAGAAATGGCCTCTGGGGTCCATGTGTCCTTATAGACTCAGGTGGAGGATCCTTCAGGGTGCACTGGGAGATGGAAGTTCAGAATCCTGGCTTAGGTGATGGAATCCTCCCGGATGTTGCCAGACTCTCCTTTGTAGGGGACATTAGACCTTGGTGACATTCCCCTGGGGTGCTTACCAGTTGGGACCAGCAGACATAACCTCAATGTTTGAGTTTTGTGAGGAGTGCATCAGGAGAATGACTCCTGAAAGTCAGCCTGAAGTTAGGCAGCTAAAGTCCCAGGAGACCTGGAGATTCCTTCTCTGCATTTCCATGCAGGAGCCATGGGAAGTGAGTCTGCTGGTGGGGGCAGGACGTGTCTTCTCTACACAGTGGTACAGGTTGTTGACATGGCCTGCCTCTCACCCGGTGCTGGCACCATTCCATGTGCTCCCTGTCTGCTAGCTCATTTAATCCTCACACTGGCCCACGAGACAGGTGCTGTTCTTAAGCTCCTGCTGCTATTGTGGGGAAACCAAGGCAGAGTGGTGGTGGTGCTAGCTGGAGCCTGAGCCTGTGCAGCATGGCTCCGGAGACCACTGTGTCTGTGGAGCGATGAAGGAGGCTTCCTGTCCCAGCTACATCGGCTGTCATGGTCGCCGAGAAGGAGGCCTCTGTTGCAGAAATGCCACTGACCTGTCTAGACGGGGGGCCATTTCCACAGAGAGAGGAGACACTTTAACATGCTGTGACTGCTTTGGAGACGGCTGCCCACATCTGCCTTCGCTAAAACTCTGCACGGCAGGCTGAGAGCAGGGCCAGGTCAGGAGCGTGACCAGATGGGAGAGTTCTTTGGTGGTACTGAAACAAAGGCTGAGAAATGGAGAATTGGGAGAAAGGACCGGAAGCTACAGCCTCCCCCACCCACTGCCAAAGACTGCCAAAGGGTGTGGAAGATGAATCGGGCTATGCGGGCGTATGTAAGCATTACAGTCATTTTTCCTGGTGGAGAAGAGAACTGAGGAAACGCCTCAGTGCTTTGAGGAAACATTTTTCTTGCTCCCACCGAGGGACAGACTCACAAAGGATGGTATTTACATTTTCCTGAAGCCTCTAATTTTCCCATTTATCATTTGTCGGAGCCCGAGGCCCTTCCTCAGCACATGCAGTGTTTGCAAACATCTAATGATCCTTTTTACCAAACATCACAGCCTCTACAAGGAAATTTGTTAATGCGGCTGAGGCTGCTACTTTAATGCATTAATGTCACCCTGAGCCATTGCACCTGGGTCTCAGGGCATCTTTTTGTTTCCCCCAGCTTCTGCAAGACACGGGAACCATGGAAACATCCCATCTGCCATTTAACCAAGAGCTGACAGAGCACTGAGGCTGAGTGTGGCCTTGGGAGGCAGGGCTGGGGTTTCTAGAAGCCCCCCTTCCCTGAGAGAGGCCAGAGGTGGGGGGATCCCCAGTGCACTGGACGCTGACATCCTTCGCTCTCCCCTAGCTGACTCAATACCAAGTCTTAGGTAAATTTGGTGTCACTAGGACAGTGGCTTCCTCACGGGCTGACCCCACTGGGAGTGACTGGGTCTTGCTGAGTACTGGCTCTTACGACAAAGGGACGCAGAGATAAGCAAGGTCCTCCTGGATCCTTCATGAAAAGCCAGCTTGAGCAGCGCTCAATGATCTTATGAACAAATCTCAGGAGATGAGAGATGACTTTGTAGACTGTTGAGCAGTCAGGAGAAGAGTCCAAGGCTCTCAGAGAGACCATGGGGACAGCTTGAGGCAGGGACCACCCAGTGGAAAAGAGGTTGGGGAATTTCTTTTTTACAACAGCGTCTTGGACTGCTTACTGGTGAGCTTGAAGAAGGTTCTGTTCACTGGTGGAGAGAGTAAAGCTGTGTTTACTTCGTATAGATCAGAAGCCAGTTTGTTAGTAGTGAGTGGAGTCTCTGACGTCCCCCTCTCTGAGGTCCCATCCAGGGAATGGGGACCTCAGAGCAGGGAGAAGAGGTAAAAGGGAAACAGTCCACAGAGGGCTTTACTTTAAATGCTAGCTTAAAAATGCCCATTTCAGGTAGCTTTCCAGAACTGTACAAAATCTGGCATTTTCCTGCTACCTGGCTAGTCCTCCCTCCACCCCTTCCCGACTCTGTCCGCAGTTCAGTTCCCTGGACTCCCACTTAACGGATTCTGGGTCTTGTCCAGCTGCGTTTAGCACAGTGGCCACTCTGGGGACAAGTCACCTGTGAGTTGGCTCCCTTATCTTTGTCCTTTCAGCTTCTGGCTCTAGGCTGAGAGACTCGTGGTGGCAGACAGAGGGCACACAAAGCCCCGGGTGGCAGGCCTGACTGGCTTTGCATGCTTTCTGCAGTCTCCATAATTGTCCCTGGTGTCCATTTCCTGGCCTGAGAAGCCCTGGCCAGGTCTGGGGACTTGGCCGGATCTTTCCACTTGGGGGATTTTCACTTCTCCTGTGACAGGAAGTACAAACGGCCTCTCCAGGGTGACTACAGTGACCTCATCAGGCTCCTGCTGTGGCTCTTCTGGGCTGACTGGTCTGCCCATGTGATCCCATGGGGCTCTGATAAGCACTCAGGCCTGCAGGGTCACTGCGCCCACTCGGTGGAGGCAGCACAAGTTCAGGTGCCCCCTGAGGTCACAGGGATGGCTGGGAATAGAACAACGTTGTGTAGACTTGGGGAGAAGATGGCCTGTGTGACTTCAGAGAGACCCTTCTTCCTCCTCATGGTTGGAAGTCCTGGTGTTACCATGTCACCATCTGTGCCTGGTCGACTTCTAGGCTCTCGGTGTGGTCCCATCAGAATAGGGCTTCCTGTGACATGCTGGGATCATAGAAATTCAGGATGCTCAGAGCACCTAACCCTCTCCAGAGGCCATGATTGTTTGAGAATGACCTCTGGCCCAAGGCAGCTGTGGGCATTTGCGGAAACTGAAGGCCAGGCAGGTCAGGGTCAAACCCTGAGGAACAATCAAAGCTTTTGTGCAAATGTTGCTGAGTGGGGGCAGGGAGCCAGGAGCTTAATTACTGGGTCTGTGTGTGACACAGGCCACAGTGAGCAAATTCAGCGCTCGACCCTTGGAAGTCAGGCCACAGCCATGCAGCGTGGATGCGGGAGTAAGTGTGGCAAACCGTGTGGCCGCAGTGGGAGCAGAGCCTGTGCTGGGCGTCTGCGAGGGCTTCATGCTGGGTCCAAGCAGAAGCCCGCCCTGTTGGGCACAGGGTCCCCCAAAGTCTCATCACTCCAGGGCCACCTTCATAGGTGCAAACACAGGTACTGCTTGTGCTGTTAGCTCAGTTAATGTTTTTCGATGCAACCAATCCACAGCTCTGCTTACATCGTTGATCATGCTACTGATTTGACCTCATCTGTCCCATTCCTGAAATTGTGCATTTTATTAATAATCTGGGATCTGTACAGAGGCGCAGAGATCCACAGTGGGACCAAGGCTGATTCTCCGCATGTGTAAGACTCAGCACAGAATTAGTGTGGGCAATGAAATGTGACTCAGCCTCACCTCTGTACGCTGTCACCTAAGGAAGGTGTTCTGGCTTCTGGGTTCAAAGGGTGCGAGTCACCTTCCCATTCAGCAGGATGGATGGACACAAGGGTACTGGGAACACAGTGTCTGTTAGGTATACACTAGAGGGTACATGCCAGCTCAGGCTAGGATCGGAAGCTCATTCCAGTTTCAGCATAAATGCCAACTTTGTTTTGTTGTTGTTGTTGTTGGGCAGATGGCTGCAAGTGAAGGGAGGGCCTAATGGGTATGAAGGTTCAAACAGTGGCCTCTACACGTCTGTTGTGCTCCTAAAGGGTCTCAGCTCTCCCACTGGAGATCTGATCTGGCTTCTCACGTATTGTGAAATGCAGCCTTCGGTGAGTGTCCTCTTTGACACCAATTGGGGAGAGGTGTGAGTACTTGCACAAGTCACGGCTATAATGTCCCACTCATTTCGGGGACACACGAACTGTCTACAGCTTCCACCAACACGGCTGCAAATCTACACATCTGCCATTGTGACTTCTCTGTGCATGGTTGCAACACGTGTGATTTGTGCCCTTATTTTTGTAATATGACTACATGTTCTTATGTTCATTTCCTAAAACAATTATTTCTCTTCACTATGATGTTTGCTGTTAATTCTTATCTTAAGATGCTGATTGCACACTGGGTTGATTTGAGACGCTGGGGTTCATCCAGCAAGGCCCTGCTTCCCTGAGCCCCACAGCATCTGTCTGTGGCCTTGTCATCTTGCACTCTCCTGTGACCAGTGAGCTCTCAGGTGGATGTCTCTTTGCCCTTTTCCGGAGTAGATCAGCCTGTTTGCGGTTCTCACAACTTCTCTCTCCATTAATTTTCTGCTTGACATGAGTCATCTGTTTCTTTTTATTGAGAAAAACAACTTTTAATAATCCTGTAGTATTTTTTTTTCTTTCACTATTTCTCCAGTAGCAGAAAAGAAAGAGTTGGAAGAGATGATAACAACAGAAAGGGAACAGGGAGCTGTCGGGGACTGGCGTGTGCGGGGATTTGGTTTATGAGGCTGGCGGTCCTCAGGGGGACAGGGAGGCCCCCAGCTGTGCCATCCCCGGCTCTGTCCAGATGATGGACCGAAATGGACATTGTGGCTATGAATCATAGATTCTCACTCTCAGGGACATTTTGGGGAGCATGAGCCTGTTTCAGGAACTGTCTTTGCGTTGTAGGAGGCTTAAGCTGCATCTTTGACCTCTCACCTCTGACATCAGTAGCACCCCCACTCCCAGAGTTGTGACAACCAAACTTGTCATTACCAGGGGTCCTGTGGGGAGCAAAGTCACCCCTGAGGGATTCACT